>SNQJ01S0240988.1:0-13368 GCA_010110895.2 Picea sitchensis
AAATTGAATATTTTATGTATTTTTAGAAACCGGTTTTTTGATCCGGTTTTTTTCCGGTTCCGGTCCGGTTCTGGTTTTTGGGGTCGACCGGTTCGATGACCGGTTCGGTTCTTGCAACATTGATACATATATCACTCCTGCCACCTTCAGAGAACCACCTGACTCTGGCTGGAATCTAACCCATCCAACCCCCTTCATTACATGCATGGTGTCAACCCCACTGCCCACATGCTAGTCTGAGCTTGTCTTTGAAACACTAAGGAACATCGACCTCATTCCCGTTATATGGCGAGATGATCCAACACTGCCATCTCGACAACCTTCTCGAACTTGGCCTTCCGAACCTGCTACCCGGTCTTGCTACCCATTGCCCAGACCCCTGCCCACAGCCTCTCGTTGTTGTCTGGATCCTTTCTGGGCTGCCCGAAGCTTTTCTACTCGCTGCTCGGCTCTCTCATCCTGCTGCCTGCCTACTACCCTGGGCACTTACCCGTTGCCCGACTGCCCTATGGCCCTTTGTTGGGTGGCTCTGTCAACTCTCTACGACTGTCCTGCAGCCTGCTAACCTATTTGGCTATCTGCAGCCTGTTGTCCAACTCTCTGCACCTGTGGCCCTCAACACTTTACCCGTGTTGTCATCTCACGACTCCCTTGTGGCCACTTTCTGGTTGGCGGCTCCCTGCTAGCCCCCCTGAGCGCTGCCCGTTGGCTGCTTAATACAACAACCGCCAAAATTTCCAACCGGCGGCTGCTCTCCATAGATCCGCTCTCCAGCTGCAACAAGGATATGTGTTGTTGCTCCATGTCCGTGTCGACACAAGCCTCTTCCACGCTAAACCGATCACACAATCGCACTCCTCCAACCCACGCAATCCAATCACGATCTTCATTCAATCGGCATGTATGAACTCCAGACCCCGATCCGCTTTCTCCAGTGGCGGCTAGCCGTGCCTTCTCCTCTGGCATCTAAGCTACTGCTTCCTCCCGCTCTCTGCCCAGTTCTCAATCGACGGCTTGTTTTGCAGCTAGCGGCTGCTTCACTTTGGTCGGCGGCTTGTTTTGAAGCTAGCGGCTGCTTCACTTTGGTCGGCAGCTTGTTTTGCAGCTAGCGACGGCTTCTTGCAGCCTGCAGGCTCCTTGTTGGTGGTTGCACCTCCTCCAATCGGCAACCTCTACGTGCGCTCGATCTACACGCATTGTTGCTCCACGTCTAGTGGCTCCTTGCTGTCTCTGCAGTTGTCGACTGGTCTTCTGCTGTGCAGCCATCACTTTTGCAGCTGCAGTCCGCTGATACACTCAGTCGCCAACTCATGTGGACCTTCCAACAACGGATCTTCTTCCTCTGTCGGTTGTGTTACCTCAGTCGTAACCTTTCGTTTGGTCGCTAAACTCCATCAATTATGTTGCCTCTTGTCGGCTAACTCCTCAGCAGATCTTTCGACCCAACAGCCTTCTTGATGCGTCCAACCTTCACTTTGGTCCACAATCCACTGCAGACAGTCCGTATGGCAAATCTACTCTTAGTCGATTGTTCCAGCTCAAGCCTCAATTGTCAATTGAACCTTCAACAACCTAATTTCTCTGATAGCTACTCAATCCTTCACCAAATCTACTCACACAGTTGATCCGTACACTGTACGGCTCATATGGGTTTTTTTTTAATTCTTTTATTTTCTCGGTTTTATTTTACCCACGACTAGAAATTCCCATAGACCTGTAAAAAAAATTCTCTCTAGAGATCTGAAATTCACGCTGCTACAATCTCATTCTTCGTGCAAAATCCAATTCCCGTCTTTCAGAGTCCAAGCTTTGATACCATGTTGATTTCCCTGGACCTAGCACACGGCAGTTAATTCCGAGCAAAACAAAATTTACTGAACTAAAGCACAGCTAGGTTACTCAACGAAAATTCAGCAGAAGCATAAACAACACAGAAACCAAACACATTGCACAAGAGATTCAAGTAAACACCCCTGGAAAAGCCCTTGCGGGAAAACCAGTTCTGAGTTTGATTTTATAGCTAAAAATCATGGGCTCCCGGCCTGGGATAATGGCCCATCAAAGGATTACAATGTTGCAGCCGATAGCCTAGCCCACATGGTTGTTATCTCCTTCATTGCCCCTTGCACACTTCCTCAGCCCTGCCCACTCAGACACAAGTACATGAGCAAGACTCCCTCTTGCTCCTATGCACTCATTGTGTCCCTCACACTCCTTAGATCTGCTTTTATAATTCCCTAATGACTAAAACCCTAACCCTAGATCTCAATGGCCAAGATTAGATCTTGGATCTCACGATCTAACGGTCATGACTTAATCTTTTGTTGAGATGACTCAAATCACGTAAGTCACTCAACTTAATAATAAAGTCACTTTAGTCATTACATAAAAGCCACTTTAACAATCTAGAGAGTGTCGCTCGGACACCTCCGCATGCGAGGCACTGCCAATGCAGAAGTACCTATCCGAGCTACTACCCCAAA
Source organism: Picea sitchensis (assembly GCA_010110895.2). Taxonomy (NCBI): domain Eukaryota; kingdom Viridiplantae; phylum Streptophyta; class Pinopsida; order Pinales; family Pinaceae; genus Picea; species Picea sitchensis. Next base: position 2,484 of record SNQJ01S0240988.1, read on the forward strand.
AGCTAACACTTGGTCCAATGATTTCTTAGTTAACAAAGCCACTCAACTATCCCATCTTGTTTGGGTCAACTTCCCTAGCTTACCAATGCAATTCTAGCCAGCCCTAGAATGTTCAATGCATGTTTTATTTTCCATGAATCGAAGAGGTTCTTCAACCCTAAAACTTAGCACCAACTTTGGGTTAAGGTTAACCTATCAAAGGACCTTAAGGAAATTGTACTAATTCGGGTGGGGGATAGAGTCCACATGTAGTTGGTTAAGTATATCAATTTTCCCTACACTTGTTTTTGGTGTCAAACCCCAGATCACTATATCTGTGATTGTCTACTCATGTCTCAAGCCGACCCACTAGGGGCCCATCCCACATAGACTCCCCCAGCCCCCAATGCTTACCAGGCAACAAACAATGGTAAAGGTGGGTGAGTTGTTGGGAGGATAAAGAGATCGTGGATCTATAGTGAACAGTTCAAAAAACCCTAATACAACATAAACCTTAAACAAAAATATCACATAAAGAGAAGTGAACCCGTAAACAATAGAACAAGAGATATGGTGCCCTTAAGCACAAGGATTCACCAAAATGAATCTAAGATGACGATACAAAGGACTCATAAGGTGTCTATTTATACACAACTTATGAGGTGGGGTGCCTTCCCCCATAAGGGGGTTATCAGTCCACATAAATGCCTCGGTCAGCCTTAGCCACCTAGAATAGTTGTTGACTAGGTTGGCTATTAAACCATAACCTAGTAATACAATAATGAGGGCGCTTAGCCATAATGTCAAGTAACCACAAGTGAAGATTACCATCATTTCAACACCCCACCTTAATCTGAGCATGAGGTAATGGAGAAAGATGATATAGTACAAAGGAGCAAGCATTCCCAACTTAATAGAGACACGATCAGAGTTGTACTAAGACTAAGTGGGTTTGTCATGACCCAACTCAATACAAACGTGGAATGGTTCAACTCAATACAGACATAGAATGGTTTATGAATACCCAACCATCATCAACATAGATCAGCTCAACTCCTGAAGAAATGCCACCATTGAACTACTCATCATCTAGGAGACTATAATCTTGATATGTCCATCTAGTAAAGAAAGAGTTGTAAAGAGACTTAAATACAAGAGAGAGAGAGTGTGTATGAAAGTGAGTGGACATACCCAACTCACTGAAGAGTCATAGTTGGAAGAAGAGAGAGTGAGTTTCAATGACCCAATAATCTACTGGAAGAATGGTGCCACCAAACTGCTCATCATCAGGGAGACTATGACACTGAAATGCCCATCTGAAAAATAAGTGTTGTAGAAAGCATCCTACATAGGAATCAACTCTGAGTTGCACATCCCCTAAAGGAAAGTGATCATTGAACTGCTCGTTTGCTGGAAAAACATACCACCGAACTGCTCATCTATTGGAAAATACTGCCATTAACCTACTCGTCCAATAAAGGAGGGTTGGAAGACACATCTTGGTCATACTACACATCTACTAGAAGAATAGTGTCGTTGACCTATCCATCTAAATTAGTGTCGAAAGGAACATCCTATAAGAGAGAAGATATGGAAGTACCCAAATCTAATAAGATCAGTGGTACTTAAAAGATAGTAAGAAGACCCAACTCCATATATCTAAAAGAGGTCAAACACAACAAGGGAATGGGTCTGTAAATCCCCAACACAGATACACCTAAGAGAGCGCCATTGAGAAGAAAGCTTGAGTATAATCTAAGAGCTCCAACACAACTGAAAGAACTCGAAAACAACAAGGGTGTGGGTGTGTAACTACCTAACATTGATGCACTCGAGACAAAGCAGCTCAAAAGGAAGCTCAAATACAAGATGAGAGTGGGTTTGTAAATACCCAACTCCTTACAAAGAGTGGTTGTGGCCAAAATATAGAATGCAAGCCACTAAAATACAAGTGAGAGTTGGTGTGTGGATAACCAACTCGAAAACATGCTCAACCATAACCGAAAAGAAGTGAGAGAGATAATGAATACCAATCTCAACATAGGGTTATCCCTATGCACAACATCATCCCTGAAGATGGACAAGAGGCCAAGAAGAGAAAGCATTAGATTACATCTCCCCCCCTTAATGTTGAACGCAGACCATCGAAAAATATAACCTCATCAAAACACAACAATATTGATATCAACACGGTTCCACAACCTAGCAAAGGGAGCTTTTGGCTGAAGTCTGAAAGAAAGAGCCACTAAAGTATGTGGGTCAACTGAAGGAGCACAAGGAGTATAATCTATGAATGAGACTAACATTGCCACTAAAAGTACATCAAAGAGACCAAGATCACAATGGGAAAGACAAGAACTAGGTGAAACATGGAATGATCTTGCATATACTATGTCCAATAAGGACAAATAGCATAGCATAAAAGACAAAGATCCACAAAGTCAAGTTGATCCACCAAAAGAAACTAAGAATCATCCATAGAGTCATTAATCAAAAGAAGTGGAACTAAACCTGTGGACCTGTGAGTAGAGACTACATCAAAGGAGTTCAGAGGGGTCTCCCTTTACAAACAAGTAGCCATAGGCTTGTTAGGGTCACTATGAATCACTACTAGAAGTTGAGGAGTAGGCCTCACATCACCAACCACAACATCCAATAGAAAGGTACCAATCCTTGGAATACAAAGGATGCCTCCAACTAAGCTGGAATCAATACTCAAAATATCATTCTCTGAATCCGGTACAGTCCAATCTACAAAGAACACCACCATATGTGTGTCGAATAAATAGTACATCTAGTCCAGCAAAAGGAAGTCTCCATGAAGACCTTAAGAAAACTCGTTGAAAGGGCCAAGTAGGGTTTGAAACCCTACTATACAAGTTGATCCAGAAACCCTAGTTCTAGGGCCCTTAGGGCCCCACTAAGAAACATGTCTTCTCACTTTTTGTGACTTTTGGAGCACTAGGGTTTCCTTATAAATAAGGCTAGCGCTCCTGTCATTTAGATCACTTCTCTCACGTTTGTGACAGTGCAACTTTAGAAATGTTCACTCTACCTTTTTTTGTCTATCGGATCTCATGCTCTACTCTTGGAAGGAGGATCTTTGTGGATGTTTTTGCTTTTCTTGGATAATGTATTGTTGTAAATAGGGTTTTTCTAGCCTAGCGACTTGGATAAATAAGTAACTGTTGTAAATTTTATGTCATTGCTCATGTTTAAAGGTGTTAAATTATTATCTTGTGTTAGCCTATGGCTTACCTTAACCAATCACTAAGTTTAATTGTCACCTATATTTGTATTATTCATTTAGAATATTAGTAATATATCCTCAAGTGATGACTAATGAGTTAGTTAAGATTGCCTAGCCTAGTCATCATGCATGATTTTAGGATCTAGAGCAAATCTCTCTATGAGGTGGCATCACCCATTGTACTATAAATATATTAGTGTTGGCTAGTGAGCCTTTTCCGCCATCTTGTTCTTCTTATGCATATTTTATCAATTGGTATCAGAACCAAGGTGAAAAGAGGATGAAAGTATCAGAGCTCTTATGGTCTTCAGGGCCTAATAGCTTCTCCATGGTGAAAATTGTGAAGGAAGAGCAGCGGCACTGAGTGTAGTTTAGTTTTCAGGACCGTATCGTGGACTGTATCGAGGACCGCATCGCGGACCGTATCGAGGACCGTATCGCAGATTGTATCAAGGACTGTATCTTGGATTGTATTAAGGACTGTAACGCAGACCAGATCTGGTTTTAGTCTGGATTTATTTTTCAAGGAATGTCTTCAAGGAGAGTGATGAACCCGTATGGAGGTATGATGCAGGACATTTGCCCAAGATAAAGACAGCGATCCAGTACCTACAATGAACAGTTCAAGAGACAAGTTTTCATATCATGTTGTTTATATGAATGTTCTATGTATTTATAATGGAGGAATTCCAATTTCAGTGTGAATTGGGAACTACGTATGCCTATATAAATTTGGAATTTCTTTGAGAGGTTCTTTGTTCATAAAAAGAACAATACTTTGTTCTTTTCCGAGTTTTTTTTTGTTGACCATCTCAAAGCATGAATTAGATAATTCATTGAGCATCGAATGGCATATGTACTAGAATAGGGTTGTTGAAATGTGTGACAGTGATTTAATCTTCCATTGATAGAAGCAAGACCATCGATTTGCACCATATCTCAGTTATCTCTCTCTCTATTTGTATCTAGCACAGAATAGATCTCAACGCGTGCAATTTTTCTAGTAAATTTTAGAACCGGAAATCATTGATTCTTTTGTAGAACCGATGGCCACAACATTTTGCTAGATCCGTTCATAATACAGGCCCATGATTGAGTTTGAAGACCGTCGAAGGGCCAGTTTGGTTGGTCATGGGTTAGAGTCTGGAGTATGCAAATTCCTTCCACAACGCATTTATATGCGACTACTTGAACCATGCAGCAGCACTAGTGTCCATCTATGTGATTGTGGATCTGAGGAACAATGAAATTTCACAATTGGTGACTCATCGACATTGTGGCCTTCTCTGACAGAACGCTCCAATCAGAAGCCATGTTACAAACAAGAGGCAAGTCACTGTGAGCAGATCATCAAGGAAACAAATGGCATCGTTGTTCTGCCTCTTTCCAATGAACACATGGGCTATCAAGCTGGTGATCGTTGAAAGCAGATCCCAAATCGCTTGAAGACCATGTGAGTTTGGCCACACTCACCATGGATCTGCACCAGTGATCTGTCCAGCAATTGCGGGGGGCGCCCTACATAAACAACAACAACAAAAAATTTGTTCATTGGTCCATGATCCCACGCACAACAACAACAAATTTGCGTGCTCGCGCATACAAAATCACCCAAATATGCAATGCCTAGATCGCCAATTTAGAGTTCAATTCCCATATGGAGTTCAGTGCAAGCTTGTCTCACACAATCGTACTCTAGATCCAATTCAAAAATTTGTTGCTAAATCTGTTCCATGATTTGCCTTTTAGTGATTTGGTGATTTGAGTCCAAACCCATAACTCATACCTAATCGATTTACCTTCAGACTGCTACACGATTTTTATTTTCCGAGTGCTTTGGCTTTTTGATCTTGTACAATACTCTAATGGCAGAATTGCTCCATCCCCAAAATTCGGCCCAGCAAATGGGGCAATCACTGGCCAAACTCGGTGGCAGCTTAGAGGCAGATGTGTAAACTACAATCGGAAATGTTTTGATGGCCTCCTCCTTCAATCAAGTGTTGGCCAGCGGGATAACCACCTCATCGGATGAGTCGCTTGTCATTTGTCTTTTGTAGCAATGTGCGCATTTGAGCATCGAGTTGAGGCCAAGCGCATAGATGAGAGTGCAAACCATAGCTGCGAGAATGAGAGCTAGATCGGAGTACAATGAATGTAGGCAGCACCGATATTCTCCATGCTTTTATGATCCACGAATTCCTCAACGATATCCTAAAAATAGCTTTTAAATCTTCTCAAGCGCCAGCTCCATCCATCGAGATCTATTGACGAAACTACAGTCAACACTTTGTCCAAATGAGATAGAACCCACGCACTTGCCTAAAACAGAGATGTGTTTGTTGGAAGTGAAGATATTGACAGAGCGCTTTCAAGTAAGGAGACTCTGAATGTTTGGCAGTTCAGTTAACACGCTTATAAAATCCATTATGAAGTATAAATATTGAAATGTTCAACTTTAATGCCGATACCATTCTTAATAGTTGAATTTGATTGACGTTATAGTGCATAAACTTTTGAGAGTTTGATAAAGTAATAATGTTCCTATGGAGGTTCTTGTGAGAGAACACAAAACTTTTGGCTTGGTTAAATAATTATTTATCAAATGATAAAGACCCACATAATATGTGGTGTTCAAACATTTGAAATAAAGTGGAAGCATTATTATATTTTGGAGATTCAACTTTTTGGATTTATATCCAAAATAAATTTGTAAAAAGAGGATGGAAGTTTAATGTTCTTATTGAGAAAGAGGGTCTTTCCTCATTAAAAAGAGGAACAAAAGTCTAATTGAAGGTTTGGCAATGAGATGTGATGATAAAGATTGTAATCGAGAAGTGAATCACTCTTAGGTGTAGAGCTCATTGTATCAAGAATAATAAAAGTTTATTTTTTGTTGGATATGTTTCTAGACCTAGCCCGAAATTGAATAAGGGGGTCTAAGGAACATGGTGTGCTTGTGTGTGACTGTGTTTGTCTTTTAGATATTGAATGGTGGCTATTTCCTTTGATACTTATGTTGTCTAGTGTGACACATATTTAATACCAACAAACAAAATCAAGCACACAATTAACGCTAGTGAAGTACAAGCAATCAAAGCACATATGATCAAGCATCTATTAAGAGAATTCTCAAACATTCAATTCCTCAACCACATCAGCAATGGAAAAATCAAAGGATTTCGAACTCAACACATCATGGAGCATTTAAAGTTAAATTGTAACTTGCAAACAATGTATGTTGTAAGATTACTTGATCAAGTTGATTTGTACTGGAAATAGTGTATTTGTAAGTGTGATTAAGTTGAGTTGAATTGAATTTGTCATAAGGTGCATTCTCGGTTGAACCCGACACCCACAATTTGATTGTATCATTCTATTCCTGAGTCTTGTAATTTTGAGTCGAAATTGGCAAGGTTGAGTAGTTTATCTCAAAATCATTGTAAACATCAAGTTTTCGGGTGCATTTTCAGTGGTATTCGAAACCCTCAACTTCTTGGAAGAAAGCAAGAAAAGTTCAAGCGAGCGAGTACAAGAGAGCGTGAAGTTCAAGCAAGCGATTCAAGTGAGTGAGTTGCAGATAAGCCTTCTTCTGTCGAGTCAAATTGTAATCAGGATATGCTTGCACAAGGAGACCTCTTTTAAGTGTTTTGAAATGGCTCGAAATCTAGAATTATTAGAGTTACTGAACACTCTAATAAACACCATTGAAGACAATACAGTGATATTGAACAAAGCAACTCTTCAATCGGTGCTAACTTGTTTGCTAGTGACGCAAGCTAAAGTTAGACTTCTTCAAGATCTATCCCAACTATTGAATGAGGAAATCGGGGATCCCAAAAATCAACAGCCAGTGAAGTGTTCCAAACTAGTTTTTGTTCAGCACAAACCTCTCTATGATGATAAAGATGATGATGATGATGATTTTGATCAACAATCAGTGAAGGAGCAACTCAGCAAGACAATTGCAGATGCAAATAAAGATGAATCTATTCATGAACCTACATTTCAAGAGTTTTCTTTTGACTTCAGTGAAGAAAACCTTTCAATGCTGCAGCAACATGTAGTAAATCAACTTCCACAGATTTCAAAGCAATGGGTTCGGAATACTCTTTCCAAGCCCATCATCAAACCTTGAGAAGAAATAATTTACAACAAGAATAGAACAGGACTTGGATATGACAAGGAAGTTACCTTTCATATTCCCGATTATTCCAAACCAATCAAGTTCCATAGTGTTGGACTCCTTCAAGAAGCTTCAACTTCACCTATTCAAGTTCAACATCATAATGTGACATGCCAACATTGCAATCGAGTTGGTCACATGGAGAATCAATGTTTTGATCTCCATCCTTGCCAACATTGTGGCAAGCATAACCATTCTTCAGACAAATGTTCAACACTGAAGAAACCTGCAAGATTGAAGACTCACTATGAGTGGATTGATCCTTGGCTTGGCAGTGGTCATCAACAACCAAGCGATTATATAAGTCTTACCGAAGAATTCAATCTCGAGTAAAGACCAATCTTGTAGCACATAACATTTTTGTACCTCACATTAGTGGTCCCCTTATGGCGTAGCTTTCGAGCATGGCCCTCACAAGATGAGATAACATGTGGTTTTTTCCGCATGCCCACTTTGTGTTGTACTCAAATGGAACAAGTATGGTACTCTCTTAAGCATAGGAGGGAGTACAATGATGAAACTCTCATGTACCTTAAGGGGGGCGTTCAAAATTCCAATGACGATGGTTCATGAAACCACTTGTGGTCTCTCATTTCAGCTGAAGGGGGGCAATTGATGATGGAATTGAAGATGGTTGTCAGACTAAAAGTTTTGACAACAAGTATGCCAAGTGGGCATTGTTATCGCGCAATTTGTACTTTGACGAAAGGGAAAAGGAAAATGAAGACAAAAAGGCGTAACGGGAGACTATCCTATCACTGTTACCTCAACAGGATATCTCTTTCTATTTAGGGTGGTAGGCCCAGGGGAGACGTCCCCGGTGACCTGGGATTTTGAGAAGGCAAAGGGTAAAAGCCAAGGTAAAAGTTTCCCTCTCACAAGTCACCACCGATCAGAAAGTCTGGCTAAACAGCGAATAAAAGATAATAAGAACCAGAAATGTACCTGCCCGAAATAAAACAACATGAAACTATATTTGCAAGGTTACTTGTTGGTTAGTACTTCATATAATTGGAGACTTTCTCAAATAAAGCAATTGACTAATATATTGATGAAGCAAATCAAAGATGTATAGTAGCAATAGTCACAATACATCACTTCGCAATAAATGCTTTAAAGAAGCTTCAAAATGAACAAGAGTGATTTATCATCAATGTCATAACACCAACATTCATCAGAAGCAAATAATACTATGTATTAGCCAATCTTTCAATTGCTTAAAAAAGCTTTAATTGCTGCAAAGTATGACTATAACTCAAATGGATAATGGCAACAATAGGGTTAGCAAGTCAATCTAAGCTAGGGTTAGAGTGTGTTAGTAGTTATTCAAAGATATTGGATTTTGTGATCAAAACACTCAAGCAAGAAGTCTAAGACCAGTGCATTCATAGGGCAAATGGAGTCAAAAGTAGCGACAAGAGTTGAAGGAACAATATGATAATAGTAGGGCCAAAGACATGAGGAATTTGATGGATGAAGTGTTGGTAAGCCAAGGCTTCAACCATCAAACCCTAGGGGAAAACGGCTTACTAAGGTGTAGGCAACCCTAGGCCTTAGCACGTCTTCCTCCTTCTTTAGCTCAATAACAAAGTAAAAACGGCTAGGATGAAGAAAAAGAGATAGGCTGTTGCAATGGCAAGGCCCTAGCAATGTCTCCAACAGAAAAAAAACGGCTTCTTGGCATAATCTAGTAGGGAATTAAAATAAGGACACCAACATGTGCTTATTTCCTAGGTTTTATTCCAGCAATTTCATTAACAAAATGCAAGTAAAACACTATAACCATTCAAGTAAGGGAAGGATTGCAGAAATTCACTTACATTTACCAAGCATTCATCAAGCCAAACCCTATTTATAAACCTTCCACCAAGAAAAAAGCCAAAGATAACCAAAATAAGCCTCCTTCAACAAGTGCGCACTAACAAATTTCAGCCAAAAACCCTAGAAGGGCACAAATTTCAGACCTCACACAAGTGTGAGTGAAAGATGATGAGAAAAAGAGAGTTTTAGCTCTCTACTTATACCATATCAATGACCTTAATTTTATTTTTAGGTCACAAAAGGTCGACATGGCCAAAATACATCAGAATATTGTTTTGCATTAAATGTCATAATTAAAACCCTAATCAAGCATAAAAGGTGACGTCATGCCCTTTTAGGGTGACGTTAGGCCCTTTTTGGGCAACGTTGGCCTCCTGGAGCAAAACGTTAGGCTTCCTTGGGCGTTCGAAAACTGCCATTTGGCACATAACTACCTCCCAAAACCTCCATAGCGTTGGATGATGTCATAAGGTGTCCTTGGTGATGTCATGGGCCTTCCAAGGCCAACGTCCTGGTGGAAAGGGCACAACCCCCTTGGGTACAGTTCTGCTAAGCTGCCTCTGGTGGAACGTCCTCCTCTTCTCCAGTGCAAACCCTCTAATTTGTCTCTGGCATCTGCCCCCTGCTGGGGTCTCAGCATCCATCTAATGGGATTTCAACCCATGGAGGACCGAACTAATCATCTCCCCATGTGTACCTGTCCATAAGGGTATCTGTCCATCGGGTATGGCCCTGCACATCAACATATACTCCCTCCATGGGCTCATAAGTCATAGGGATCATAGCACTGTCAATCACATATAATCATCAAGTTTATTAAACATGTGCATAAAACCCCTTTTACCCAGACAAGTGCTCAAAGACATTATACTAATCTACAAGCCAAATTTGGAGGAAGCGACAGGGCGTCCTATTGGGCTAATGCTCACAGGATGTGGGGTGTTTCCGACAGAGATCAAATCCAAGCCATGTGAGTGGATGAAGTGGATAAGGGATGTTTGGGCAAGGGGTGCAGTGATAGCAGGGAAATGTATGGCTTACATGTGGGTGCCTCTATAAAAGGTGAGTTGCACCTGTCATGGATGCAAATGTTTCCAAGCCCATTCATGCCTTTTATCTTTATTTTTATTGCTTTTTCTTCAAGAACCTAGCTAGGGGACACTGCCCTGGCGTGGTGGCAATGTTACCCACAAGCATTTCACGGAGATGAGAAGGTTGGCTCGTGATGAGACCCCCTTTCTCTTGGTTATGCCACCAAGAGCCACTACCCTGGCGTGGTGATCAACTACTAGTAGGGTCATACCGCTAGATGCCCATGGACCTAATAGGCTGGCTCGTGATGAGACCCCCTATCCTCTAACCAGATCTTGTTTTGTTTATTTTATGGGTCCCTCTGTTTCTTGTTGAGAAGCTTTTTATTGCTTTCTCGGGGATCCCTGGGTGAAGCATCTCGAGGTTTCATTCTTGGCTTTTATCTTTTGGCAGCTGCTTTTACCCTCTGGGCCTTTAGCCCATTCTTTCCACAAGGTAAGGTACAATCCTTAAATATTTGGCCAACCCAATGCCCGGACCAGTGTAATGGGATGGATGAGCGAGAGAAAGATGGAAAGTGGTAAGTATGGTGGGAGCGGACGATGGCTTCTCATGAATCC
>SNQJ01S0240989.1:0-13502 GCA_010110895.2 Picea sitchensis
AATGCAAGCCACTTGGGGACCCCTTTGGGCTTGCTACAATGCTTAGAAAAGATAGAGAAAATGTTGGATATTGTTACCCAATCAAAGGAGGGGTCCTTTGTGTGTTTTGTGGCTGAAAATGGGCAACACTACCCCTAGATATGGCGAGAACCTGCAAAAAACAACAAGCTATTGCTTGCTGGAAATGTTGCAAAACACACATAAAAGTCAAGAAAATTTATGTTTTTCAACATAATTTTTCTACATAAAAATTTCAGAATACAAAATGATATATTGACCTATCTAAGAGTGTTAGCAAACCAATATCTGAATATGTATGGGCAGAAATATAAGAACCAAGAAAGAGACGAGTTTATGTTAGGTTATGAAGGAGGGTTTTCAACTTGAAGCCAACCTTACAAACCCTTGAAGCAACCTACAACTTGTGAAGCAAATGTGAGACAAGAGCAAATAGTTGTTAAGATAAACAAGTAATACAAACTAATTTGCACTACTTACTATCCTAATCAAGTAGATCTACAACTACACTATTGCATGATCTATCCAAACAAACTAATTTGTTTTAGATATCTATTCTAGATCTCAAATAAAGAAACGCATGGAACAAGATCACTTCTAAATCATGTGCACCAAGACAAAATCTCATGTACACCAAGGTCCTCCAAAGCTCTTTCTTATTACCCAAATGAGGAGGTTGCAACAACTAATTGCACCAAGCTCCTCTCCAAAATAGCGCAAGAATGAGTGAAAGCAAAAATGGAAGATGAGAGAGGGATGAGGGAAGAAATTGGTAGCATAACAATAGCTCCAGAGATGGTGAAGAAATGAGTGAGGGAGGACTCTTATTTATACTTGGGAAGACAAAGTTACCCCTATTGGATGAGAGCCAAGTGTCAAAACCCAAGTCAAAGTGAGAATCTCAAGAAAGGGGGGCAACTCTAGGGTTTTGGCATGGATGGATGAAGTGACAATGAGTTGGAGTGAGTTGGCAAGGCTTTGACAAGTCAAATGATGAGTTGTAGGGTCTAGGGAGGCACACCAAGAGATAGAATAAGTCTCCGATTAATTTTTTTATTATTTTTTTACTTTTTGGAGATTTTTTAGAAGGGGGGCACACCTCTCTAGGGAAAGTGACGTTTTCGCTCAATGGCTAGGTGAGGGGGTGATGCGAGGGTTGGAAAAGGTTAGGAAAGTGTTTTCTCATTATCTTCCACTTTTACTTTACTCAATTTGCTCAAGATTACAAAAAATTACATTTTTACCATGTCAAGCTTAGCAATTAAAATTGTTGTTTTGACTGACTTGGACTCCCTATGAACAAACACCTAGAAAAAGTTTTCCAATTGAGTTGAAACTTGGTTCAAGGGTGTAGGGTGTCTCATTCCATTTCTTTTGAGCACAAATACCCCTAGCAAAAGCCCAAGGACCTAGTTTTTACAATTTTTATCAAAAATTAATTAATTAAATTACCCAACCTTAGACAATTTTAATTAATTAAAAAAAAACCTATCTAGACTCGACGAAATTTCGCAAAACTTCTAGAGATGTCTTACATGGTCATTTACATCATTCCTAAACACTAGTTACCAGAGGATGACACCATTAGAACGCCTTTCACCACTTTGGAGGAATTATTTGTGGAGTGAAAAACTCAAGGGAAATTAATAAGGTTGGTTAGGCCAAATTAATAACCTGAGGAAAAAAAATGCTTAGTGAAAGGAACTCTCCTAATGAAAAAATCCTAAGGTAACTGATCTAACTATGATCCATGCAGACCTATTAGATTATTATCCCACACAGGGGAGCGGAAATTCCAATTACAAAAATACGTGTTGGAGGCCAAAAATGCGTTGTAGAACCAAAAAGTCTCTGACTTGGTAGCATCTGATGATGCATATCTTCATGGTACATGGAGTTGACCCCCTAGTTGAATAGGTGGTCAACAGGCCTACAACCCTAAATAGAAAGAGGAATCCTATTGAGGTGACAGTGATAGGATAACCTCAAGTTACGCCAATTTGCTCTTGTTAAACCTTTCCCACTATCAAAAGTACAAATTGCGTGATAACATGGCATACCCACGTGATGGGGCATCGTTCTCCTCTGTGTGTGAGTTGAGTCGTCTTTTAGTGGTTGGGGCATCGTTCTCCTCTGTGTGAGAGTTGAGTAGTCCCCTAGTGGTTGGGTGTGCCCTTGTGATGGGTGTATCGTTCTCCTTTGTGTGAGAGTTGAGACGATGTGGTACTCCAGATGATTCTGTTGAGTATGACATCCCTCTGACTGAGCACAGGTGGACGTGTCCCTAGTGGTTGAGCACTAGTGGACGTGTGGATCCCTTGCTATATTGTTTAAGTGTAATATTTGCTTGTGATGTAAAGGGTACAAGTCAGCCCCACCATATGTGAAAGATAATTAAGGTTTATTGTTATAATTAATTATTTTCTGAGTTATTGAGGTCGTCCCTGTTGTGCCAATAGACACACCTTTTGCTGTGTCCAGTCTAGTATAAATAAAGGTCATTTCCCCATTGAGGAAACAGACTCACACACTTGTCACTTGTCATTTGGAAATTTCAGCAAGTATATTTTAGGGCTGAAGTGCACACCTCTCTTGGGCACAAGATTCAAGGTTGTAGAGCACCCTCTTGTGTGCATCAGGGTTTTATGGTTGGGGGATCTTCTCTTGAAAATATAGCAAAGGATTGCTGGGTTTTCTTCCCTTGAGTAGAAGGGTTTCCCAGGATATTTCTTGCGTTCTTATGCATGGTATTTCTTGTTGTGATCTTGGTTATTGCAACACTTGTGAATGGTGTAGCTGCATTTGTTTATCGTTCAAGTAAATGCTAAAATGAAATAAACCTCATGCTTGAGCTTAACAATAGTGAAAATTCAACCAAAATAGCCCCTACGTCCTCATGAAGTGCCCCCAAATGAAGTCAACCCTCCTTTAGTGAGTAAATTGCTTTAAAAGAGTGCCAAATGGGAGGGATGTTTTTGCTTTTGACACATGGCAAGCGTAGAGGAAGTCCATGCGGGTAAAAGTAGCTTGTCTGTGCCTCAGAGAGGGTGACCAATGCCTCAAAATCCATGATATGCCGCACAAAATGTGCAATTGAATAATCATGTGTAGAATAATCTTTGAAGGCTCAAGTGTAGTACATACATAAGAAAGAGAGGGTCCATGTGGGTAAGGTGTGCTAAACCATGGGTTTGACAACCCTTATAACTCTCAATCATCTTTTATATAGCAAAAGAATAAGTAAATAGTTAGGGCCCCGTAAATCATGTATCCTAGTAGATCCACCTCAGAATGCCCGCATTCCTACCTAGGACATAAATGCTCGACATTAGAGGGAGTTACCACCTCCAAAGGGATAGTCGGCCGGAGCAATAAAACCAAGCACCTTGAGAATGGAGACTGTTGCCGTCCTAATACACACCTGAGTTATCGTGGAAAAAAAAAAAACCTTCAATCCACTTGGTGTGTCCTTTGGAGCAAGTCTCGAGTCAAGGTGCTGTCACCTGATCCTCGACTCCTCTGTCTAGGCCAACTCCTAGCGAAGCCAAGGGGGGTAGTCCCTATAAAAATAAACTAAGGCTTTCTAAACTATGAAAGAATGAAAACTTTATTCTAGGAGTTTATTACTTGAAAATAAAACTAGATCTACTAACATTTATCATTCACCATCATAATAATCAAAAGCACTTGCTTTGTAGACATGCATATATAACCATTAGATAATCAAGTGAAATACCATTCCATAAGCATGCATGTGTTTTATAAAATGATACAAGATCTGGAAGACTTGAAAAATAAAGTTAGATGAAATACATAAATGTAAAGACTGCTCACATAAAAGATAAATTAAAACATGCATGAAATTTTCTCACATAAGACAAAGATCGACAGATAGTATGTTTTAACCAGTGCCTTAAATGGAGTTGTGTGCAGTGTAGATTGATGATTTTATTAAGTTGGATTTGCATGAAGATCTAAGCATTGATTTAACATGCATTAGGTTAGAGTTATTGTAGTGTGTTTGATACTGATTGATTTGTGTAGTTGATTGTTAGATTAGAGCATGCACAACTTTACGCAAAGAAAACAAACCACGACACCCATCCCCCTGAGGGGAAGAAGAACGCTAGGCACAAGGGCCCACTTTTATTACCTTTTTTACAATAGAGAATTGATATTCTCTTTGAGCTTTTAGCTCTTTGGAAGAAGGAGGGATCCTTATAAACTTGGGTCTTTAAAGAAAATGCAAAAAAAAAAAGGAGAAGAGGACAACTTCGAAAAAGCGAAGTTAAAACACCCCAGGGTCCCTGGAAACCTTGAAATCCACCTAAAATGAGCATAAACTCCTCTTGGACCTGTATTTGTGCAACAAAACAACAAACAGATAAGATGAGAAGTGATAGAAAAATCTTTTAAACAAATAAAAATTTTGATCAAGATTTTCAGAAAATTTTCTAAGGCAAAAAGGTAAATTTTTAAGGGGTTTTTTTAGGTTTTAAAAGGTCCTAACTTAGGCTCCCCTTGGAGATTTTTGTTTGCTGTTTTAGGACAGCAAACTAAAGATCTCCCAATAGCTTGAATAAGCAATTAAAACAGAGCACCACTTGACTTAAAACTTTAGAAGAAAAATACCAAATAAAGTGCTTTAAACTTGACCTAGATCTACCTTTAAAAATTTGACAAGTTATAATCAGATCTAGGAAATACTTGCATGCAGCCTTTAGATGTAAAAAATAAAGCTTGAAACTACTCTAAACCAGCATGCAACCAAAAGAAAGAAGTAAGGAGAAATTTTATCAATTTTTTGGAGCCTTCGTCTGAACTTGGAAACTTAGGCTATGGAGTTCTCTTGGTAATGGACAAGAGGGCGCTTTCTCTCATGAACTATTGGACGATGACAATGGAAGCAACCATTAGCCAATCCTCCTTCTTGGATAACCTGCAATTAGATGCTTCAATACTGCAAACAACTGTTAATGGCATTCCCTACATACATAACTCACCAAAACATGTTATATTTAACCTAAAATATAACATGCATTTAGGAATATATGGAGTAAGTAAAAGCAATAAGATAGATCAACCTAGATATTTCTTACCTAATCATATGACAACATACCTTATTAGGCTTTAACAATTAATCATCAAATTAAAACACTAAACAATACAAGTTACCTCATAAATCATTTGCATTTAGATATAGCCACCACACATGTACATCCACACCATGATTTTGCTCCAAACACTTTTTTATTCCAATACTTGAAAAATATTACAATGCTTTTCTGCCCAAGGATGAACTCACTCAATGAGAAGGGTCGACCTCTCTTATATAGAGATGGAGGTGGAGATACCTAGGCAAATGCATGCTTAGGGTTAGGGTTTTGGAGGATTGGGGGAATCATGAGTGGTGAGGGAGTTACATGGAATGGCGCACTTAGATTAGAGGGAGAAAGGGTAGGTAGAGAGTAGTCTAAGTGGGAGCGTAGGTAGGATGGAGAGGAAGATACGAAGGGAAGAGGGAGTGACGTGAGCTAGGAGAGAAGTCACACATGAATGAAGGGAAGGCTACGTAGAGTGAGGGAGGAGTTACGTAGGGATGAAGGGAAGCTTACGTAGAGTGAAGGAGGAGTGAGTGGGAAATGACATGGAGGGAGGACGAGTGACGTAAGGGTTGAAGAGGGAGCAAACTAGGGAAAGGGCGAGTGTAGGTAGAGTTGACTTGAGGTGAGTGTGACGTGGAGTGTGGGAAGCTACGTATGAGTGGAAGGGAGGTTACGTAGAGTGTGAAGGGGGAAGGGCGAGTGTATAAGGAGAGGGTGAGTGGAGAGTTTAATTAATTGCGTGGGTCCCTTAGCGAATACACCCACCTTTTATGAATCCACCATATGGGAAAAAAGGGGTTGAGTTCATTCATTTGGAACTCCCCCTAACTCAAAGTTATCTCCACAAGAGTCGACATACCCTTAGCTAACTCACTTTAGCCTTGAGTTGACTTTTAAAAAAAAATAAAATCTAAAACATGTTTCCAGTTTTCCTAAAACTTAAGAAATTTAATTAATTACCCATTTTCCATATTTTCGAGTAAAATTGATCTTTTTAGCGATAATAATCGCTTTTTAGCCTCGAAAGATGGGAAATAGGGGTTTACATCATGCTTTAGACTGGAAAATGACTGTAAATATGGCATCTGACAACATCTGATGCCATATTTTTACACTTATTGACACAGAATTAATAAATTCCAATTTTGTGGGAATTTAATTAATTCACTAAAACTTAAAAAAAACCTATCAAACTTAGCCGCAATTTCCAAATAACTCGGACACTATGTTCTAGTATGAGCTTATATACATTCTGACACTAGACATTGGATTTTCCATGCCGAAACCTGCTTGTCAACACATACTCCGGCTTTGAAGCAAGTCTTTTTCGAGTGAAAAAACTTATAAATTATTTAATCTTCTCACTAAGGTAAGGAGAAAAAATAATTAACAAGTGAAAAAACACTTCGGAGTATGTGCCCACTCCCAGATCAAGGGTGGTCAATAACCTTTTACAATCATCTCATACTTAGAACATTTATTACAATAGTGGAAATGCAGAAAAAGTGGCCCTTTTAAGTTCTGCTGAATCACTGAATTTTGCATATGCGAGCATTGGATGCTCATTCTCTGGCGGCTCTTCAGGAAATCCAGCTTGTGCAAACTGGTGGATAACAGGGACTAAAAGGACATGCCTTGACTATCCACCTGAGGGGATCTGGGTAACCTCTAACCAACACTTGTACATCAGAATCATCCCATCATGGCCACATACAAAGAAATCATCACACTTTAGAAACATCGGAGTTGTCACATCTCGTGAAAAAATGTAGAGTACACTGTAGAGAAAATGGGGTGTTAGGTCCAAATCAAGTTATGAAAGATGATCTTTTCACCTTGTGCTATGGCTCCATGTCTAATTTTACAGTGCTTTAATTTTTTTTTTTTCTGTTATTTTCACAATTCAAGAAATGAATGTCAAGAGCTTTAAAATGGATGCCTAGGGCAAAGTAGGCATGCCCAGGTCCTGGAATTGGGACTGCAAGTCTTTTCAAGTCTTTCACACCTATCTATGAATTCAAATGCATGCAGGATAACTTTCTTAGCTAGGGTTGGTCTTGCATCAAATGGTGCACTCTTTATGCATTGCAGTTGATATTAATTCATAGAATTTATTTGGCTCTCCCTTTTCACAAAATATGTGGAATTTCTCTAAACCCAACTCATTAACCAATTAAATTACACTTATGACTGATTATGCTAGGTTATTTTCCACAAATAAATAATGTGCAGTAGAATATTTTAACCAGAAACTTAAATGAAGAGGACAACAACAATCACATCAAATGTACACAAAGATTTTTGGACAATACTCCTTGGAAAAACCGTAGAGGGAAAACCAGTGCAACAGATTTGGAGATTTTTATTATTCAGCAGGAAAATATAGAGATCTTCTTACAATGAAACGACGTCAATAAAACACTGAGCTAAACCTCAGCGTAATGCTTCCAAGATGAAGTACGACCCCTCTCTCAACCTCTAGAACCCCAACGCTACAACAAGACCCTGCACAAGTGCCTCTGCATAAGTCGTACGACTCCTACGTGAGCCCTGCATCACCCTTGACGGCTCCACTGCGTGGTTGAAGGATTTGGCCTCTACATGACTCTATAAATGAGTTGATTCTCTGTTGGAAGTCCTCCTCTGTCTCCTCGCAAAATGCTCCTCTCACAAACCCTAGATCGATGCTCCTCTAATCGGTCTCTCAATGCTCTAATGTGCCCCCTTAGCCAAGTCGATCCTCTTTATACCTAGTTGAGCAAGCGGAAAACCTAATCTCATTAGGATGGAGGGCTGAGATCAACTCTCCCTCACTCATTGAGATGGATGGTCTAGATTAAAAGATCCATCACTTAAATTATTTTCACTTTAACTTTAGTAAAGGTGCTCCATAAGTCAACTGAATAATATAACACATCAACAGTCCTTTTCCCTAAGTTAGACTTTAGGAAAAATTAATAAATCAATTTAGCCGCTGTTTCATTGTCCCCCACCATGCTAGGTCACTACAATCTAGTGGAAGACCTTCCTTGCTACATTCTCAACAAAATATGTCTCAACATTGTTTGCATTGTGTGTGTTGTCGCCTTATACACACCTGAGAGACGTGGAAGAAATCTTCAATCCACTCGGTGTGTCCTTGGGGGCAAGTGAGAGTTAAGGTGCTGTCACCTAATCCTCAACTCCTTCGTCTAGGCCAACTCCTAGTGAAGCCAAGAGGGGTAGTCCCTAACAAATATACTAAGGCTTGAACTAAGCTAAGTACAAGAAATTAAACCTAGGAGTTTATTCTTTTCAACAATCAACCATAAAATGATAAAACATAAACTAAATATTCACCACGATATAAACAATAAGCATATACTTGCATAAAAGGATACTGAGATACAATTGTTAGATGCAAGTAACATTAAAATTGCTTCAAATAGATAACCCAAATGTAAAATGAAGCCTGTGGCTTTGCTGAGTGTAAACAATGAGACCAATGCCTTAAAGGGAATCGTGGGCAATGTAGTTCGTGTGTTTTATTAGGATAAATTGATGTTGAGTTAATGAAATTGTTTGGACATCCTTATGTATCATTCACCAATCTAAAACTTGCCGACCAGGTGTGCCGCAGATCCAACAAGGCGAGTTGCCATGTGATTTGACACACTCCACCTAGGGTAGAGGTCTTAGACAAATGATACCACTTAGAGATTGTCCTAATTAATCTATCAACCACTGACCAACCCAACGTGTATGAAACTTACTTCCAACAGATCGAGACTAGCTCTCAACTGGAAGGGTCAGGAACCGCACTGAGAGCTGAGGGGAATTTGTTTATTTTAAACAATAAATAAATAACTGAAATTGAAATGTTACACTAATTACTAATCCACACTGACCAGGCCTCTTTCAAGGAGCTGAGGGGATGGTTTATTTGCCAACTTGAAATTGCAAACTGAAAATAAAATTAACTAGCAATTAAAATGTTACTTTCCAAAATGAAACTAATCTAAGTGTTGTGGTTAAGATAGATTGATTGATTCCTTTAGATTGTATGAGAAAAACAAATGCAAGAAACCAAAGAGAGATAAACACACTACCACACCACCAATCCCCCTAAAGGAGGAGACAAAACTGGACACTATGAGACCCGCTTTTATTATATCCTATTACAACTGAGAAACTAAGTTCCTTTTTTTCTCTTTTTAGGACTTTTGGATCCTTGAAAAATAGATCAAATTTAAAGGAAATGATTACAAAGGGTTCTCTGAAGGTCTTGATCTTCAAGGGTTCCAACTTGGACTAGATTTTTTTCACTTTAGTTTTGATTTTGCCAGAGTTTCCCCTTGTTTTGTAATGGACCTGCTAAAAACCAACAAAGAGAAAGATTAAAAAATGATGGAAAACTCTTTAAGAAACTAAATGAAAAAGGGTGAATACTTGACCAAAAATTTATGAATTTTCCTTATGCAAAAATGCAAATTTTTAGGCACTTTTAGAAGCTTTTAATGAGACTAAGCTAGGCTATTTAGGGTGTTCTGGTTTGCTGTCCTAAAACAAGCAGCTAAAACTCCTAAGTAGCTAGATCTACAATGCAAAACTAGAACAACTTTCTATCTTAAATTCTTTGATAAAATTGTAGAAAATTGCAATAAAACTACTTAGATCTACTTCTTTGAATAAGAAAGAATTAAACAAGATCTAAGATTCATGCATGCAATACTAGATAGTAAAATTTATCTTTGAAATCAACTCTAGATGACATGCAAGAAAGTAACCAAACGATTTTCTTTTAGAAATTAAAGAGAGAGAAAGAGAAAGCAAGCTTGTGCTTGGAATGTCTTTGGACAATGGAGTCCTTCTTTGGTGAAATGTGGATGGATCTTCTTCAAAGGACTTGGAAAAGAGGAAGAGTCAAGCTATATCATCCACTTCTCCAAGTTGAGGTATCAATTACTTCAATCACTTGCAAAAGAGAGGGTTAGAATATGGTATCACTTACAAAAGAGACTTCACAATACAATATGTTAAACCAAACAAGTATTGCATCTAAAATCGCTTAAGTAAATGATTAGCAAGATAACTAATCAAACTAGCTTAACAATCTTACCCTATTGAGTAATAGTACTCCTATAAGGCCACATCAACCAAAATATAAAAGGAAGAAACAATAGAATAATATCACCTCATACACATATGCATCCACACACTTGGCCAATCCACCAATTTGACCTCCAAAGTCTTCTTTTTATTCCAATATGAGAAAGAGTATTACAATGACAAAGATACAACAAACAATTCTTCCCAAGCTCCAAACTAACTCAGAAATGGGAGAATGCTTCCTTATATAGGAGAGAAAACGAGTTTATCATGGAGGAGGGTGCACCACTTGGAGGGGAAACACATGCCAAGTGTGGGGAGTGTGGCTGCCACCTCTCCCACACATCTCCCAACTTGCCACATAGCAGATTTTGAAGAGATATGGGGTGCCACCTCTCAAGAGGTTGGCTGCCCCTCATAGGAATGTGCCACCACTCAAGAGGTGCGCACCCCTTTAGTGGCACATGCTCAAACAAATATATTACATACCCACTTTATTCCATTAACCAATGAAAATCACCCACTTGCTGCCACATAGCCTTTTGAGGCTTTATTTGTCTCCAACATGTCCCCACATGTTTCCTTGATTTTTGCCTTTTGCTGATTTTCTTGATTTTATTTTGATTTTTTTGGGTTTTTTGAGCAAAAACGATTTTTAAGTGATTAAAATCACTATTTTTGCTCAACTAAGTGGGTACTTAGGTAATATGGGTGCTCTAGATCCAAAAATGAGCACTCCCATAGCATATTAAGTCCAATAGTACCACTTTTTTAATACATATTTATTTTTTAATTAAAAATTGCCAAATTTTGACAATTTTTTAATTAACTGAAAAAATTAAAAAATCCTAAGGGGGACTTAGCACATTTCCATAAGACTCTAGGAGAATGTTTAGCATGGTAATATACATCAGACACTAGGCTTAGATCCATGCTAAGCCCTAACCATGGGTATATACTCCGGCTCTGGAGGGATTGAGTGAAAAAACTCATAAATTATAAATTGCCTGAACGGAAAAATATAATAAATAAGTGAAAAAACACTCCAGAGTACAACTCATGATTAAAACTAAGTGGCTAAGACTTTTTACAAGTTCATCATGCAACATTTCTTATTACAATTTTTTTATGGAAATGTGAAAATGTTGGTCTTTATTGACCGACTGAACTTCTGAACTCTGAATTTTGAACAATAATGTTCAAACTTTGGCAGCTCACTGGAAGTCCATCCTAGTGCAACTTTGATGGATAACATTGGCTCCATGTGGGGACGTGTGCTTGATCTTTTATTCTTTGAAGGAGAGCATATGCGAATCCAGAATCACATGACCTGCATTCACCGACAGTTTGTCAATAATATGTCTATATATAAAATCCAATATTAAACATAAGCTGCAAAAATAATATACATGTATATATACAAATTTTGAACAAATAAACTATGTACAAAATTTACAAATTTAAACTATATACAAAAAATAAACTATGTACAAGAAATAAATAAATTTAAAGTACAAAGGATAGGGTTTAGAGAAAATGATACAATAGATGCCCCATGGACATCAGATGACTTTGTTGAAGAAGAGTTTGAGAAGTTGACCATTTACTGGTAGTGGCAACTTCACACCGTCCAATCTGCCTAGGATAAATGTAATGTTCCCAAGCCAATATGCAAGGAACATCACGGTTTTGGTGTCTTTTTAAAACTTTTCTGGTTGTGGCATTTCGTCAAACACTTTGTTGAATTACTTGTTTATATGTGTTTACTTGCAGGATGGCCTCTTGATTTTGGCCTTAGGGTTTACTGATGTGTTATACATGTGTGTTGCAACAATAAACAAGAAGATATAACCATGGAACATACCTCAACCATATGCAATATGATAGACAAGCCAAAACATCTCAAATCTGCTTTTATTCATGAAATAGAAGAACCTGCTACAATGAAGATGCCGATCTGGAATGCTCAACAGATGGCTAAGAAGATGGACAATAGAGTCACTACAAAAAGCTCCCGATAATACAAAATAAGCCTCCAAAGGCTGGATAAGAGATGAAGACCAATGCCAAGGTAGATTTGGGCCGTATGAAGTACCAAACTCCCACTGGAAGATGCCACGCCCTGCTGGAATGCTGAAGCTCCTCAACAATTCGGCCCTGCTGCCAAATGTGTCCAATCACCTCAAGAAAGATGCCAAACAATAGATTGGATGATGGCAAGAACAACCCAGGTGCCCGAATCTCCAAGACCTCCCTCAAACCCTATGGATTTGAATCTCCTCCAAGATATGGTGCGCCCCCCCTGGATCCTTGAAACCCTAGATAAATCGGCCTCACTCCTAGATGCCTCCAAATGCTCCACAAACCGCTAGAATGATAGATCGGGGCTTGGTTACCTCCCTGGTGAATTCCCAAGCGAAATGGTGAAAATCTGAGCTAGCAAATGACTGAAACCACTTTCTGAATTTTGCTCCTCTCCTCCAATTCATCCCATGCATCTAATAAATCAAATGGCACCTGAAACTCCTCATGAATGGACTAGATCTGATGTCCAGGGCCCTGCAATGAAAACCCAGGTGATAGAATCTCCAAAAGCCCTGCCAGTCACCTGCAATGAATCTCTCTCCAAGAATGGTGCGCCCCCCTTACTGGAAACCCCCAATGGTGCGCCCTTCTTCTCTTCCTGTGCCTGTGGCTGGTGTAGAACCCTCCTGCACTGATGTAGAATCGAACTAGAATGGTGTGGGAGAGTATTGCATTTCCGAGACCAAGGTTGGGACAAGCTAGGTGTAATCTTTCACCACCGAATCGTCCTCTAGGGTTTGTTAAGTCAAAACCCTAAAAACCCCCAACACTGGGCTCACTAGCTAGAAGCCAGATATCAAAATATGATCATACATGAATGAATGAGTAGAGGCCCTTGCCTTTCCTTTATGCTTTTTAGCTCACCTTGTCCCTCCAAAGTGACTTTCATTTTATTAATATTTAATTAATTAATTAAATCACTTTAATTAATTAATTAACCTTTTTACCTCTGAAAAACACCTTATCTCTCCTTGTGTCTTCCCTGGCCACTGAAAGTCACTTCTCACTATCCCATCTTGTATTGTTTCTCCTCCGGATTCCAATGAGCTATTACACTGAGAGGTTCCTCCAAGTATTGTGCCTGTTGCCGCCTTATACACACCTTTTGGGAGACGTGGAAGAAATCTTCAATCCACTCGGTGTGTCCTTGGGGGCAAGTGAGAGTTAAGGTGCTGTCACCTAATCCTCAACTCCTCCGTCTAGGCC
>SNQJ01S0240990.1:0-13477 GCA_010110895.2 Picea sitchensis
GGTTTAGACATAAACAACAATTTACCCTTTTAATAATTTAATCCTTCATTAAAATTTTACTTTAATTATTAATGTTTGAATTTTCTTTACCCCCTTCTTGTTACATGTCCATTTAGTTTTTTTGTTCACATGTTCTACTTAGATCTAGATTTTAAATTCACTAGAATTGGAGACATTTTTTAAGGGAAAACAATAGTTATTAAACTTTACTCATACCATCATTCATTTTAAGGTCGACCAGGTCCTAAGAAGGAATAATTTTCTAGGAACTTGGTTTATTAACTTGCCAAAGTTAAAATCGCAATGTGCCCTTCAAGATGCACTACGTGCTCCAAGGGCGCCACTCGCTTACATTCTAATTTTATTTGCACGACGTGCCCTTCAAGACGCACTACGTGATCCAAGGGTGCCACTCACCTTTTGACCGAATTTGGTAGACGTCCAACCCCTAGAGTCAATACTCTGTCAGTTGACCTTGTGGGAGACTAAGGGCCTCTGCGGAATAAGGACCCTACCTTATTGTGCGTCCCTTAGAATCATTGTGAGTGACTATCACAGTCTTCCCTCACAATATTTTGGGTCTTCTCAAACTAGGTAATCGCTAACCTACAGTTCGAGCCACGGCGGGAGTGCTAGTAGGTTGTGGCTGGGATGCTACCACACCTCTCCCTCAATGTCCTTGGTTACGGTGTGTGACCCCTTTACTCCTAATGTGAGTCTGATTTGCAAGCTATCATCAGTCTGCATCCATCAACGAAACATTTCAGTGATCAAAACAATCATCATAATATATTAACCATATGTCATATATGCAATATCAAAAACATTCAAACCATAACAGTCCACTCCCTTACTCAATCTGGATTCTAAGGAGGTCCATCGATGCTATTAACATCCTCAAATGGTCTAGGGTCCTACACACTCAGGAAAAACCAGTCAATAGCACATGTCGATATAAATATAACAAAACAACACATCATCAGATCCACAACATATCATAATCATAATCAAATAGTCAATCATATAATGAACCGGATCACTTGCACGCAAGTGTCCTCAAAGAATAAGTCTAGTCAGGGGTGCACAAGAGCGAGATTTTTCAAATGAGTACAATACTAGGTATGATTTTGTTTTTGTGCATTAGACCTTGGATTTTGAAGCAACTGGTCAACTCCATCACACTACCAAGGTCTATATTTAATTACAAGAAACTCATCATAATGGATCAATTTTTATCTATGCAACTTGAGAAGAAACTTATTACAACAAAAATTGCTTCATACACTATTTGTCCACGCTGCTTTAGCAACAAAAGGCATCTAAGCAAGGCTATGGATGCATCTAAGGATGTCTACAACTATCAACTCATATGGATAAGAGTCACAACAAGCAATTCAAAGCTCAAGGGACACACAAATTTATCTCAAAAGTCTTGAAGGTAGATAATGAGACTCGCGAGAAGGCTATTATTTAATGAATATCTCTTAATCAAATATGCGGTATATGTTTTTGGTCATAAAAATCCTTTGGAGGGAAGAAATATATAGCTTTGATTCTTTTGAATCAAATGGAGAAATATAATACATATATTTATTAATGAAATGAAGTAGCTCTCTCTCTCTCTCTCTCAAGAAATCATTGATAATATAATTAATATATTTGGATCTAGAACTGTACCTATAGATAGATATTACCTACCTGAAAGGCATGTAAGCCCTAAGGGTTAGGACCAAAACTCATATACCATATGTAATGTTTTAAAAAATCAAAGACAAAAAATTAAAACTCAACAACTCAACAACATTTTCATACCTTTCAACATTTAAAAGTAAATATTGTTTAATTATCTATTGAATAATCAACATGAGGTGATGCGTTATGGGAGTCATACCTGAAATATTCAAGGAGAATTAACTTACAATACAGGTGAACCAAAGAACTTTGAGATATTGCTATAATATTTAACTTAATCACAATCAGAGACCACAACTCTGTGCGGGGGATGAATCTCCTCCTAACCAACCTCTCAATCATCAAGACTAAGATTTAACCAAGCCCTCAACCAACTACCTATGTCAGCTTCTTATTCTTTCATATCAAGATTTCCAAAGAAAAATATATCCCACTCCCTTCCCCATATTCATTAAATAGATTTTTCAATGTTCATCCATGCAAAAATCTCGATGCACATGTTTCACTTGTCATCACATAATTAATCATGTAGCTTTTAACCTTTTTTTATTTAGCATTTCCTTTAATTCTCTTTTAGTAATTTCTCTTATTTTTACCTTTTTCTTCTTTTATATTTTCTTAGTTGTTTTATTGTCATGTTATTATTTACTATTATCCTTTTTTTTAATTACTTTTATTTTAAATCATTTACTTATCTCTTTAATTATTATTGTAACGACCCTCACCATTATGACACATACGACGTACAACAGGTAACACATTTTTTTACTTTTTTTTTAAACAAAAGGACAATAACATCAACAATGAGTCGTAGTGACACAACTCGATAATATCACAATGAATGAATTTCACGCAACACATCAACTTAAAAAACACAGCATAATAGCACACCAAGAAGCTTGAAGCAATTTACGAACATTTACTACGACAAAGAATATCATTTTTTTAGCTAAGGAACATCATCAATGAACATCCAGGCGCAAGTATTCTAGTAATCTGATTCATGTAACACATAAATTACATGATGTGCAATTAAGTCTTTCACCAATTAAAATAGATGACGTCATTATTTCATAAACATAGGATCCAAGGTCTGATCACAAATTGACTTGTTGATCAATGTGCACAATGATCAAATCATAAGGGATCATACAACCACATTGTGACAATGGAATGGTAAACTAAGGTGCGCATATAAACAATATATAAACCATCAAGCATGACATAAAATTCGTGGTGCATGAGGCCCCAAACTTTATTATAATAATTCTACTAACGAAGGAACCCTACTATTAATCAAGCTAAACATCGACATAGGGTAACCAAAAGCATTACTTTTAATTTTGCAAAGGTCTAAAATCTAATCATCAAAATTTATATGGGCAAGAAGTCAACTCCACATCGATATGTGACACATATAAATTAGTGCACGTAAAGAACTAACTCAACATAGATTGGTGGAGAGTAACATCTAAGTAATAGAATGATTGCATAACATCATATACAAGTGGTGAAATAGATTCTAAGTAATATCACGATCATATAACAACACATAAAGGTGGAAAAATAGAATCTCATTTAATTAATGATCTTGCACTGACATATCTTGGTAGCACGAGGAAATCATTCACTCGTTGAAGGTTCAATACCATTCCAAGTCACAAGATGAAAGTTGGTCAATCCATCAAGCATTATTGAACTAAGGATGCACAAGATGTCACTAGTTAATAATCACATTTTAATATAAAAAACAATAATCTAAACATCCTTACAACTATTGGAATGATTTCACATAACCTTTTCACAATTTAATAACAAATTGTTCATAATAACATTTTCAAATTAGAATCCCTCGGATTGGGTGATAGCGTAGAACATATGTCACATGGAAAGGAATGGAGATGACCAATGAGGCATCATCCATGTGATAGGCATGTGCCCCTCCTTGCCTCCCAGACCATGAATTTAAAGAAGCCTCATTGCTATGGGAGCGCCATTAATCCTAGTGTGCTCTGCTCTGGCCTCCTGTACATTCGATGGATTCATCCGATGGATCTGCCATTACTCTCCTTGTGTGCATCCTCTCCTCTCAATGGTCTTTACATCATGTATCTCACCAGCCTCTCCTTCATCTTTATTAGTTTTTGGCTGAGTCTTCTCGTACTCGGTGTCATCCTCCGGTGTTCCTTGGCCTTCTTCTCCTTCTCCCTGAGCCTGTTTTCCTTTGCTTCACTTCATCCATGCTGAGACTACAAGGAAATTCCAAATACAGCTCAGCTAGGCAACAAAATTGACCGCTTTTGGAAATTTGACCCCCTACCCCTGCACCTTCATACAATTCATCACCCTCAATTAAGGATTGGGATTCACCTTGTAAACAACATCCTCCTCACTGCTAAAGTGCTAAAATAAAGAACATTTTCCCTATCATAATCTATTTAATACAACAATGCTACCGATGTTAAACTTAGTCATTAACCAATGTATTCATTCTACTCTATAAAATATAGTTAAGAACATAAAAAGGATTCTTTTATTGTATTAACAACATATTAAAGTAAGAATTATCACACATTTCTGTTGTATAAAATATATTTTAAACACATTAAAAGGATTCGTTTACTTTATAAACAAAATTTTAAAGTAAGAGTAGTCACACATTTCTACTGTATAAAATATCAGTTAAACACATTAAAGGATTCCTTTACTTTACAAACAACATATTAAATATGAGTAGGCACACATTTCTACGGTATAACAAAATTTTAAAGTAAGAGTAGTCACACATTTCTACTGTATAAAATATAGTGTGAACACATTAAATGATTCCTCTACTTTACAAACAACATATTAAAGTATGAGTGGTCACACATTTCTACGGTATAAAATATAAATTAAACACATTAAAGGATTCCTCTAGTTTACACACAACATATTAAAGTAAGAGTAGTCACACATTTCTACTATATAAAATATTGTTTAAACACACTAAAAGATTCCTTTACTGTACAAACAACAAATTAAAGTAAGAATTATCACCTTCATAACAAGAGAATTTATGTCCCAAGGAAATGCTCTTACACAGGAAATCAATGCTCTTACACAGGAAATCAATCAAGCGGTAGGTGGAAAGGAAAACAAGATA
The DNA here is from genome assembly GCA_010110895.2 of Picea sitchensis. Taxonomy (NCBI): domain Eukaryota; kingdom Viridiplantae; phylum Streptophyta; class Pinopsida; order Pinales; family Pinaceae; genus Picea; species Picea sitchensis. The sequence goes on from SNQJ01S0240990.1 coordinate 4,838, forward strand.
GAGAGACATAATTCTTCCCAAGGAATTGTAAGGTGAAACTCTTCCCATGCAAGGTGCGTTTAAAGTGAAACTCTTTCTTGTCAGCTTAGCGTAAAGCTAACTGTCCAGAAGGTATTTTCCTTTTCATTTACTATTTTAGAAATAAAATTTTCTTTTCAACTAACGAAACCGTCCACGAATAATTATGTACTAAATTTCGCCTTCAACTGGACTGTTAAAAGGTTCCCAGTTTTGTATAAGGAAATGTGTCTGCTAACACTCAGAATTCTTGGTTTGGCTTTTCACTAACAGGACGCACAGGGTAAGGATTCTCATCCTATTTAAAAATAGCTTGTCATGGTAAAAGTAAAACGCCAGATTAGCACCCCAATTTCACTGAGGCACGACGATGTGGTAGGAGTTAAATCTGTTGGGAAGAAGGGTCTGTCAATGCAGAGGGTCACCATCACTAGGAGTGGAGGGAGAAGGTCGTTGACTCTGAGAGATAGGGCTATCGAATAGCTGAAGAAGATGGTCAACGCTATCGAACTATCGAATAACTATCTGAAGAAGAGGGTCAACGCTATTGAATAGCCCTGACTCTGAGAGATGGGGATATCGAACGCTGGTTCTCCTTCTGGCTCGGGGATCCATTGAATAAAGAGATGGCTCCTTCGAAATGGTTGTCTTCCTTAATTTTGGCTGGCGTAAAAAGAACGGGTTAAACCCAGTCTGGCGAGTTCTCCCTTCTCCTAACGTGGCGAGGGAAAAGTAGTCATCATCCAAGAGGTTGTGTTCTGTTCGAGGCTCAAATTAGAATATATATACAAAATTTGGTGAGGTGCCTGATTCGACTGGTTGAATATTCACTGTCGGAAACCTGTTAGTCTTAAATCGTCTCCAATGCAAGCGCAGTGTGGATAAGTGGTTTTTCAAGCTTTGTCAGGTGGCTATCAAAACGTTTCATTTTTCAACATTAAAAGATCAAGAACAGAGTCCACCTGAATAGCCAGTGTTATGTTGCAAGGTGGGAAGAGAGAAAACTCCCTATAGCAAACTGGCCTGGGAAAAACGCATAGGAGTTAAAGGTCTACTGAACACAAGGATACAACGACCTGTTGAGGAACGGTTTTTAAACTCCACAACAACGCAGGACCCACTCAACTCAGCCAAGAATGCATAACATTAAGAAACAAATTAAATGGATTGAGAGTTGCTTAAATCTAGAGATAAAAACCTATACAGAGTTTATCAGGTCTAGGAAAGGTTTTTGGCTATGGAAATAAGTTTTAAAAATAGCCTGCACTTGTCCAAAACTAAAACTTGACTGAAAAACTAAACTCTTACAAAAATTCATACCCAACTGTACTTGCAGAAACAATGTTGGAAGCTTTCATACCAGAATTTTAAAAACATCGAGTCTATTGCTAGAGATACAAATTATCCGAGGTCTAGATGGATATACATCCAAATAGTTCTTTCTTTAATACTAACAGAGTACCATGATTGACCAATATTTACCCAGCCATCTGACTCAAATGCTGCAACAATACATTTACAAGAAAATTCAGCACAATTAAAATTTTGCATATTAAATTTTTTTATCAGAAACCATAAGCACAGGAGAATAAAAATAAATTCAGTGTGATTGACATATTAAATAGGAATACCGTAATCCCGACGTTGTCTCAATGAATTTCTTCGGCTATCAACGATCCTCCTCGCTCCCACTTGCTAATCGTTGAGACCTCACCGGTACCTCCCAGCTAATGCTATGGGTACTCTTCTTCTCCCTGAGCCCCCTGAACTGCAAAGGGGCCATGCACAAAAACCAAATAAAACTAGCTCTCATCTTGCCTCGCAAGGTCAAGGTACCACTCTCTATCCAAGTTGGGTATCCCAACTCCCACAAGAAAAAACAGTGAAGAATAAAATCTGCCAGCATAACCTTACGCATACCAGACGTGATCCATTATCCTCCTCTGCCATTTCTTTTATAGAGTTTTCTTAGTGATTTTTTTCCAAAACCATAATAAATTCTTTTTATTAAATTTTATTATTAGAAAAATTCTCCCCCATATAATTGTCACCCGATCCGTTAGTTTCCCCAGAAATTTAATTAATTAATTAATTTAATTTTCCTATTTCCCTCACACACCTAGAAGCATTCCTAAAAACACTCCTTGATGTCCCTTTATTTCSTTACATTCCCTTKAATGATTGAYGCCTTTCTTAATTATTAGTTGAGTTTGAAATTAGAAAGTTATCTAGGCTCTCCCCCATTTTMTTCATCCCCCCYTTTATTACTTGCTTAATTAAATTTTAGTTYTCAAGACCTACATAGACCCAGGCTTTAAATTCTTTAGGATCAGCAGAAAATTGTTTTTAAGGGAAATTTTATAATTATTAATCTTATTCATGAAACATTCATTTTAAGGTTGACCAAGTCCTAAGGAGACATAGTTTTCTAGGTACTTAGATTCATTAACTCACCAGTGTTAAAAATCGCAACATGTTCTTCAAGACACACTGAGTTCTCTAAGGGTGCAGCTCACCTACATTCATGTTTCATTTACAGGATGTGCCCTTAAAGATGCACTACGTGCTTCAAGGGTCCCACTCTCCTTTTGACAGATTTTGGTACACTTAAAACCCTTGGAGTCAATACTCCGTTAGGTGACCCTGTGGGAGACTAAGAGCCTCTAAAGAATAAAGACCCTGCCTTATTGTCCACCCCTTTGAATCATCTTGAACGACTGTCATAGTCTTCCCTCACGAAATCGTGGATCTCTTGAACTAGGTAATTGTTAACCTACAGATCAAGTCAGGATGGGAATGCTAGTAGGCTGTGGTAGGGCTACTCTCAAACCTCTCCCTCAATATCTCTGGTTGTCGAGTGTGACCCCTTTACTCCAAATGTGAGTTTGATTAGCAAGTTATTGTTAGCCTACATCAATCAATGAACATGCCAACGATCTATAAACAACATCATAATATACTAGTCATATGTCATATATGTAATAACATAAATACGCAAACCATAAACAATCCACTTCTTGACTTGATCGAGAGTCTAAGGAGGTCCATCGATGCCATCAACATCCTCAATGGTCTAGAGTCCTGCATGCTTGGGAAAAATAAGTCAATCGCACCTGTCGATACAAATATAATAAAATAACATATGATCACATCGATAACATCATCATAATTTATAATCGAAACAGTCAATCATATAATGAATCAGATCACTTGTATGTAGGTGTCCTCAAAGAATAAGTCCAATCAGGTGTGCGCAAGAGTGTGATTTTATATACACCCCCTCTTGTTTTAAAATTCATCCCAAATTTTTACATTATATAAGTGTTGAATAAAGTATCTCACAATATCTAAAGGTCTAGCTATTAGACAAAAATGGAAACTCCTGACGCATATCATATACGTCCTCCCAGGTAGCCGATTTTGGTCTATAATTTTCCCAATGGACCTTGACCTGATCGACTATTTGACATCGTAGTTGCCGAATGCGATGGTTCAAAATGTTGATTGGCTTCGCCGTGAGTGCACCTTCGTCCGATACCTGCAAGAAACTCATGTCAATCACATGCGTAGGATCACTAACATAATGTTTAAAAGAAGATATGTGAAAAACATCATGCATACGCCTCAAAGAATCAGACAAGGCTAGTCGATAGGCCATGGGCCCCTTCCTTTCCACAACCTCGAAAGGTCCCACGAACCTAGGAGAGATTTTATCACCCTTTCCAAACTTGATTGAAATCTTGTGCAATTTCACCTGCAAGAAGACTCGATTTCCAACTTCATAACTATGGTCGACACGATGCGCATCAACATAAATTTTATGTTAATCCTATGCTTCCTTGATCCTTTTCCTTATTTTTTTCATTTGATCTTCCATTTCTTGGATCGATTCTGGTCCTACCAGGACCCTATCCTCAAGTCGATGCCAACTCAAAGGCATGTGACACGGTCTCTTGTAAATAAACTCTAATGGCACCATCTTAATGGTGCTTTGATAACTATTATTGTATGCAAATTCTATCAGTGGCAAGAACTCTTACCAATGATTACGTTGGTCCTTCACGTACATACGCAACATATCCTCCAATATTTGGTTTGTTTGTTTAGTCTTCCCATCTGTCTCCAGGTGATATGCAGTACTAAAGTTAAGTTGGGTTCCCAAGTCCATTTGGAAACTAGTCCAAAATCGTCTTGTAAACATTGAGCCTCGATCGGATATGATCCTCTGAGGCACGCTATGCATCCTCAGAATCTCGTTGATGAAACTCTAGCTATGTTAGGTGCCTAATACTTCGTATGCATAGGGATAAAATGAGCACTCTTCATCATAGTCTCAACTACCACAAAAATTGAGCTGTGTGACCTTACCGTCAGTGGTAATCCAACAATGAAATCCATCGAAATGACCTCCCATTTAGATTTTGGAATAGCGTGTGGTTGTAGTAATATTTTTGTATTTCTATGTTTAGCCTTTAGTTGCTAACACTCTATACATCTCGCCATGTAGTTGACTATATCCACCTTCATTCCTTTCCATAACAATAAAGGTTTAAGGTCTTCCCTCATATTCGTGACTCCCAGATGAGCCATGTACACTAATCTATGAGATTCATTTAAGATCAAACACCTCAACTCGTCATTGAAAGGTACATATATCAGGTTATTATATCTCATTAATCCGTTGTTGTCCACAGTAAATCCCTCAAACTTTGGTACCATCATGTTTTTTTATTCGATAAATTCCTTAACCTCTTTATACCAATAGTCGTCGCGTTGTAAATTTAGAATCTTTTCATGTAGATTTTTTATAAGAGGCATCACCGAAAATATGCGTGGTCTTTGACTCAACACATCAACCACATTGTTCATTGTTCCTTTTATGTTGGTAATATTGAAATCATTCTCGTTAAGCAATTATGAACAACACCTTTGTCATGTGTTCAAGTCGCTTTGTGTAAAAATGTGTTGTACAGCACAGTGGTCAATTTTTAGTTCGAATTTATGTCCAAGCAGGTAGTGTCTCCAAACTCTCTAGGCATATACAATGGCTAACAACTCCAAATTGTTTGTCGCATAGTTCTCCTCATGCCTTCTTAAATTTATCGATATGTAAGCGATCACTCGACCGTCTTGCATCAAGTCTCTACCTAAGCCATCCTTGGATGCGTGAGCACATACTAAGAAGTCCTCATCCATGTGAGGGACTTATACTATATGCGCTATTGTCAACATCTCCTTGATCCTTCAAAATTCTTCTGCGCATTTATCAGTCCAAACAACCTTCTAGTTCTTCTTCTGCAATTCAGTAATCGGATTTGCTATCTTCGAAAAACCCTTGATGAATCATCGATAGTATCCTACTAAAACCATAAATCTAAGCACTTATGGGACATTCTTCGGCATAGGAAATTCCATAATAGCCTCCGCCTTTATTGGATCAACAATGATAACTTCATCGGAGATGACATGCCCTAAGTAATGAATCTTTGATTGATAAAATGAGCATTTCGACAATTTCCCAAACAATGTTTTCTCTCGTAGACACCATAGTACCAAGTGCAAGTGTTTTTCATTCTCTTACATCATCTGATAATATATGAAAATATTGTCAATGAATAGTTGAAAAAACTTGTCCAGGTATTTGTGGAACACCCCGTTCATCAAGCTCATAAATACCCCTGGGGTGTTTGTTAGTCGAAAAGGTAAAACAACAAACTCATAATTTCCAAATCTCGTCTTAAATGTAGTATTAGGAATGTCTTCCTTCTTGATCTATAACTAGTGATACCCTGATCTCAAGTCGATCTTCGAGAACACTACTGTGCCCTTTGTCTGATCAAACAAATCATCAATCCTTGGCAACTAATATTGGTTCTTGATTGTTTCCTAGTTCAATTGATTGTAGTCAATGCAGAGTATCCACGACCCATACTTCTTCCATATGAAAATAATAGCATCACCCCATAGTGACACACTTGGACGTATAATCCCTAGAGATAACAACTCCTTTAGTTGCATTTTCAACTCCTATAACTCAAGGGTCAACATCTGGTAAGGAGCTCTTTCTATCGGTTTTGTTCCTGGTTTTAGGTCGATGGTAAATTCCAATTCCCTCTTCGAGAGAAACCCTGGTAACTCCTTTGGGAATATTTCCACAAATTCCCGTACTACCAGAAGGTTTTCTAGTCCTTCTGCCACACCCTTTTTGTTTAACACAAGGATCACATATAGCTTGCATCCCTTGCACATGCTCTTCTGTAGATCTAGGGAATAGATGAACCTCAAGGAAAATCCCTAGTTCATACCTACAATCACTCATATCTATCCCTCATCATCGACCAAACTCAACTATTTTGTCTTACTATTGAGTATCGCCTCATGCAATTCCAACCAATCCATACTAGTCACGACATTGTAAGATCCTAATATCATGATGGATAGGTTGGCCTTCATAAAGAAATCCCCCAAGTTAAGGCTACAACCCATAACCTTTAATCCAACCTTTTGTTTGTCTCCCGAAGCCATTCTACATAGCTAAACTCATCCTATTTGACTTCCTTTACCTTAATTATTTTTAGAGTTGAACCAGAAATAAAGATCTTTGTAACACCAAGATCTATCAAAATATTAATGGTTTGGTCAGCGATTGTACCTGAAGTCTCAAGCACTGTGGACTGGTGCTCATGCTGGTGGTTATTCTGGTGCTCATCCTGGTGGTTATTCACCATTGCATGAATCCGATGAGCCTTGCTCAAATCTCCTATGGTAGTGGATCTGACTAATCTGACTACTCTATCCCTCTCAACTGAGAAGTCATGCTGGTAATGTGGCTCTCCACATGTCTAGAACCCAGTCTTTGGTCCAGTACTCGTGGTCCCCAAAGTAGAAGTTGACGGCTCACAGCCTGAAACCCTAGTCTGTTCTACTGAATAGACCTGAACTGCTACTATTGTGGTCAACATTTTTTTTGGTGTTGTGGTCCTCTGTATGGAGTGTGTTGCCGAGGCATCAATCGTGATGGTGTAGTAAAAGTGGATCCTCTTGGAGTGCCTCGATACCCTCATGGATGCCTAGCTAATGTATGATGTTGCTACACACTATATTTCTCCTGTCTTGTTCGTCTCACTAGAGTCCTTCTCTGACCCCTGCTGATGAGATCCTCCTCAGCTATGAGGGCCTTCTGGACAACATCGTGCAACATTTGAGGCATAAAAATCCTCACCTTCGCACGAATGTTGATATTAAGGCCAAACATGAACTTTTTGACCTTAATATTCTCGCTAATTAGGTGCAGACCATATCGAAGCAGCTCCATGAAACAGGCCTCGTATTTGGGCACCGTATGGTCACCCTGTTGCAAGGCATTGAAATCATTGAGCTGACGCTCGATGAATTACTCAGACAGATACCTCTCCCAAAACCGCTCCTCGAACAATCCCCATGACATGTCTTCAACGACCATGTTCACTTCTGACAAGAGTGTCTTCCACCATAAAAGAGCGCCCCCCTTCAACTGGAAGACCGCCATGCAGACCTTCAAGTTGGAGGTATGGTATCTAAGTGAAAATCACATCGCCATATTATCCAACCATGCCTCGGTGGCTCCACCATCCATGGCACCAAAGAACTTGAGAAACTTGATATTATCAATTTCTCATTGAATGCTACCAATACCAGTTGGGGAGTGTAGTGGACCGTCAAGAGGTGTCAATGCACAAGCCTCATCTCTATCCAAATGACTGATCAGGTCCTTTTACATCCTCTGAAAGGACCTCATCAACCCAACCACATCTCCCACAACTATCTATTCCTATCCAACAACCTATTCTTCTCCTTGTGGGTTAGACCCCTCGGGCGTTGATGCTACTAGAAACATCCTCTAACCATGATTACATGCACAAATACAAATTAATTTAATTAGCAACATTTTACAATCATGCATCTATTCAGTGGAAGTTGTGATGATCCCAAGTCGCGAGTCGAACCTCTAATACCGTATGTAATGACCCTCAATGTTACAACACATATGATGTACAATAGGTAACACTTTCTTTTTTAAAACAAAAGGACAATAACATCAACAATCAATTGCATCGACACAACTCGACGATATCACAATGAATGAATTTCACACAACACATGAACATCAAAAGAACATCATAATAGCACACCAAGAACCTAAAGCAATTTACGAACATTTACTCTGACAAAGAATATAATTGTCTAAGCTAAGGAACATCATCAATGAACCTCCAGATGCAAGAATTCTATTAATCCAATTCATGTAACACAGAAATTACATGGCGAGTGATTAAGTATTTCACCGATTAAAATAGACAACATCATTATTACATAAACATATGAACCAATGCATGGTTACAAATTCACTTGTCGATCAATGTGCGCTATGATCCAATCACAAGGGATCATACTGCCACATTCTGACAATGCAATGGTGAACTAAGGCGCGCATTCAAACAATCTATAAATCATCAAGAATGACATAAAATTTGTGGCACATGAGGTCCCAAACTTTATTATAAGAATTCTACTAACGAAGGCACCCTACTATTAATCAAGTTAAGCATCGACATAGGGTAACCACAAGTGTTACTTTCAATT
>SNQJ01S0240990.1:13487-24399 GCA_010110895.2 Picea sitchensis
TTATGCTTGAGGTAGATAATATGGTTGACTTAAATATTATGTCACATTGTGGAATCTCAATAATAATAATTGAAGAGGTTGACTTCAATATTATACCACATGTGATGCTTCAAGAGTGATAGTATGATTTAGTTCAATGTTATGCCATACTACAACCATTTAAGAGTAAAAATATGCTTGACTGAAATTTTAAGAGTAACAATATGCTTGACTCAAATGTTACATCATATTATGAAATTTCAAGAGTAAGAATTTAAAAGGTAGATATAGTATGATCATGTTTGTGATTGAGCTTATTGTCCATATGAATCATTTCCGTAATAAGGGTTGAATTCAACTATATGTCACATTGTGACATTCTGGTAACAATTTAAGAGGTTGAGTTCAATTTATGTCACATGTGACATTCATATGATAATAATTTAAGAGATTGAATTCAATATTACATTAGATTACAATGTTTGAAGAGTAATAATTTAATAAGTAGATATGTATTGGTTATTGTCAATTGGGTTTATCTTGGGTGGTTGGGAGGAACTATTGTTATCGTCTCCACTTGGGTTCAATTCCCACAGCTGACATGTTGAGATCGTAATGAATATATTGTTGTAATGTCTTCAATACCTATTATTGACAGGTTTTTTTCCCTAAAGAGTATAGGGTTTACCCTTGGTACCATCCTCAAAATGAGGGAAATTACTTAGGGTTTTCCCTCATTTCAATATTATGTTACACTATAAATGATAAGTTAAGAGGTATCAATCATGCCATAAGTTTTAGAATGGTTATGTTTGAGGTCGATAATATTATTGACCTCAATGTTTTTTTTTTTTTTTTACGAAAACGATTAGTGATATTGCATAAAAAAGGGTGGACCAGCCACAAATTCGGTTACAAAATAGGCCACGATTGCCTTCGTGCCTGCCTTTCTGGAGAGTCCCCCTAATCCTATAGTTGTAGGCTATAATCCTGAACTAAAATTCTATCATGAACTTAACCAGGTACAAAGTTATTTACAGTGTTGGCTTATATACAAAATGCCATACTTGTTGAAGAGAGATATTGCTAAAAGACTGCTAACAGACTGGTTTAGTTCATGGGGTCTTGCTTCCAATCGCTGTTGAGCTGAGCCATTTTTACCTCCAGCTGATCAATTCATTCTTCAAACTCCTTTTGGGGGTTCTTGAGTTCCCTGTGTAGTTTACCCATCTCTTCTGTAAACCCAAGTTTGGCAGTGGTGATGTCTTCTTCCAACTTCTCCATTCACCTTCCTGCTTCTGAATCCAAGTTCTCAAGAAAATCCAGCTGAAATTGTAGCAGCTGTTTTAAATTTTCCAGGGATTTATCCATTGCTTTGAGCCTCTCCTCGGTGCTCAACTTGCTTTTCGAACTTGAATCCATTCCTGGTCAACTTCCCCTTCTGCTTGCTCTCTGATCTTCAGTGGAGGATACTCACAAAATCATTGTGTTAGAGTGGAATGAGACTGAGGGGGCATCTTCATTTTATTTCCTCCTGCATCCATTCTCATGATTTCCCTTCGATTTGCTGAATCCGTCAGGCATGCTCGAGCGGATTCCCTGTCTCCACCATATCTGCAGCTCCCTTTCTCATGGTACCATGCCTTGTCCCCCCCGTCCAGTAATTTGCTCTGACGCGACTTGACCTGAGTGGTTTCCTCGATTTCCCTGTCCACTGACTTAGATTGCCTTTGATTTTGAGTTAGGAGGGAAATTGTCATGTTTCAAGGAAGTGCCAGACTAGAAACCGTTTCATTCACTTTCAAAATTCCCGGCTCCAATAGTGTGCCTTTGTTAGCTTCCTCGTCTGCTTTCCCATTTAGTTTCCTTAACACATGATAAAGCTTATAAGAGTTGAAGTTCCTTAACAGGATATGAATTCTATCTAGAAGGTTATTGAGGGTCGCACTCTGAGTTTTATAATGATGAATTATTGCTTGTATTATCACTCTGGAGTCACCAATTATAATTAGGTCCTGGATCTTGAGTCTTTTTGCTTGAATTACCCCTTACCAGAGAGCCAAGGCCTCTGCTCTGTTGTTGGATTCTATTCCTAAACCCAATGCAAAGTTTATTGTTGTAGCCTCGAGGGGATTTTCAATTATCCAACCTCCTCCAGCTTGGCCCGGGTTCCCTTTTGAATCCCCATCAAAGGATAGGATATAGGCTTTCCTCCTTCTTGTACAATTGGCGAAATTTTGTTTTCCTTTCCCGATCTCCCATTCCTCTTTGATTGGGGTGCTAGCTTTTCTACCCATGTGCCCTTGGATTTTGAACTGGATTAACCAGAGTTCCTCTGATGCTTCCGGCGTGTGGTTGTTCTTTGAATTGCATAGGTAAGGTGCAGATTCACCAAAGAGAGCGTGAATTTTGGTTACGACAAGGGCTATGCTTCTTTTGTTGTCCCTGAATAGTCTGTTATTCCTTTCTAGCCATAGGTTCCACAGGATGAACTTTGGGAGAAATTTACACATAGCAAAGGCTTGGCTTCTTTTTTTAAAACTGAATGGGTAATGAGAGTCCCATTGGAGGAGGAGACTTTTTATGTCAGGGGAGAGGCTCAGGGCACTTTGTGTTCTTGTTGCTAGCTTCCATACTTCTTTGGAGAAAGCACAGTTGAGAAGGAGGTGGTCTGTAGATTCTTTAGCAAGTAGACATAAGGGGCACCTGTAGGGACCTTCCTAACCACGTCTTTTGAGGTTTTCCCTTGTTTGGATGCTGTTCTGTGCAAGAGTCCAAATGAGAAAGTCAATTTTTGGATTGGACGTGGACTACCAGATTGCTCTCCAGATGGTCGGGTTGGGCAGGACGATGGGGACGTTGGTGATGAGGTGGTAGCCCTCTGCTGTGGTGTAGGCCTTTGAATTTCCTCCCCAGCCTCTTTTGTCCGTTCCTTTCTTCCTTAGGGGGCTTTCCCTTGAAGATAGTGTTGTAGGGAACACCAATCCCTTTCAAGATTAGGGGATCTGTTGGGCACTCCCCACCCTTGCCAAGTCCTGAACTTGTCCCCCCCCCAAATTGAGATGTCAAAGAGAGTAATTATGTTTTGGCTTTCCATCCAAATGTTAAGGTGAAGTAGATCCTATCTCAGCTCTAGGGGGGGATCTCCCATAATCGAGTCTTGCCAAATTTTGGTCTTCTTTCTGTTTCTTGGCACCCATTTCAGATGAGGGCTGAAGTGGGGCAATGCCCTTTTGCAGAGAGTGAAAATAGGGGAGCCTTTTGATTCCCTGCATGGAAAGTCTAAGCAACGGTCTCTAGGCCCCCTAAAGTATTTTTTCCAAAGTTCCAGTTTGCTCCAAGTTGGTTTACAAGTGACCATCATCCAAAGCAACTTTGCTCCCAAAGACAAGTTTTGAGCTTGGGTTATTTTAAGGTTAAGGCCACCTTCCCAAAGGGGTTTTGAGGTTTTCCTATAGTTTATCAGATGCATTTTCCTTCGTGACTGTTTTCCACCTTCCCACAAGAAGCATCTTTGTAGTGCTTCAATTTTTTGGATGATGGAGGCAGGGTCTAATAGCAATGAGCTCTGATAGATGGGGATGCTGGTCAACATGGATTTAATCAAGATAGCTTTCCCTGCTAGGTTTAACCAGTTCGCCCCCAAGGATGAAATTTTGCTTTTTGGTTTGTCTATCAGATGGTTCCAGTGAGAAGCTCTTGGGGTAGATTTGAATATGGGAATTCCCATGTAATTGAAGGCCTCCCAGTTGGTGTGCCCTTCCATCCCCAAAACTCTTGTGATTCCCAACATTTCATTTGGCGTAATATTCCATCCATAAATTTTTCTTTTGGTCTGGCTTATTTCACTACCTGAGACTGCAGCGTAAGCTTCTAACTCTTCTTTAAACTTCTTTGCTATTATAGGACTTGCCCCTCCCAAAAGTAGTGTATCATCCGCAAATTGCGCATGATTTATATCTTTCACCCCTTGCGTGATTCTTAGTCCCTGGAGGTTATTTTGGACTTCAGAATTTCCCAAATGATAGCTTAGGACTGAAGCTTGGATTGCATAGAGGAGGGGCAAGAGGGGGCACCCTTGCCTTAAGCCCCTGGAGGCTTGGAAGAACTTTGTTACTTTCCCATTCACTATCGGGGCTATCCATGGTGATCCAATACAAGCTTTTATCCAATTTACAAAGGATGGGTCAAAACCAAACTTTCTCATTACTTCAAATAAAAATTTGTGTCTAACTCTATCAAAGGAATTAACGAGATCCAGTTTGATTATCATACCTTTGTCTTTCCTCCGGACACTTGAGTGTAGGGCCTCTTGAACTAGGATGATGTTGTCAGCAATATGTCTGCCTTTGATGAAGCCTCTTTGGTTTTTTGGGACGATGAGAGGAAGGATTGTTTTGAGTCTATTGGCTATAACTTTTGTGAGAATTTTGTAGCTTGTGTTGCACAGGGAGATTGGCCTGAAACAATTGAAGGAGACTGCTCCTTTCTCTTTCGGGATGAGCACCAAGAAGGTCGAGTTGGTGCTTCCACCCAGCTTGCTTCTCTGTTGTGATTTCTTGATCATTTTGGTTAGATCTGTTTTGATTATTTCCCAACAGTGCTGAAAGAATCTGGCAGTGAAACCATCCAAGCCTAGGGCCTTATCTGGGTTCATTTGGTCCAGGGCCTCCTGTATTTCCTGCTACGATACATCCTTAATCAACTTGAAGTTGATATCCTCCGTTATGAGGCTTGGAATAATGGAGAGAGGGTACATCTATGGGTCTATTTTTGTCCCTTGCGGTTCTGAGTAGAGTGCCTCAAAGGCTTCAAAGGCTGCTTGTTTTATGCCTTATGGGTCTGCAATTGTTTTGTTTTGGACTTATATTTCTATCACTTCTTTGTAGTGTTTCCTTGCCTCCGCCTACTTCTGGAAGTAGCTTATATTTCTATCTCCTTCTTTCAGCCAAAGGCTTCTTGATTTTTGCCTCCAGTAGCTTTCCTCCTCTCTGTAGGCTCTATGCCATTGTCTTTGAAGGCCGTCTTCTTGTCGCAACACTTCTTGGATGACCTCTTTGTTTTCCATTTCTAGCTGATGATTCTCGAGTTGCAGTTTGGATTCTATGTGAGAGGCGATTGGATTTGGTTGGATCTTTGCCCAAAGTTTTAGAGATCTATTTAGCCTTCTTAGTTTCTCTTCCCAGACATAAAAAGTTGATCCTTTAACAATGCTAGTCCACGTTTTGGAAACAAGAGGGAGAAAGTCTTTGTCTTGGATCCAAGTCGGGTTAAATCTGAAAGGGATGGGTCCTCAAACTTGGTCGGTTCTGATTTCTAAGAGGATGGGCTTGTGATCTGAGAAACTGTGAGGCAGGATCTTGGTAGTGGTTGTGAGACCCAGTAAAAGAAAGGAACTTTGGACTAGGAATCTATCTAGTCTGGAAGCAATGTGCCCAGGGCCTACCCTTTTGTTTGTCAACGTGTAGAGTCCTTTGGCAGGCTTGATATCTATAAGGTCCCAGGCTGAGACTAGATCACGATGGATCCCCCTCTTTTTTCTTCCTGAGCCAGGGTTACATTTAGATCCCCATCGAGAATGATGTTTTCAAGTTCATTTTGCTGCAAGAAGTTTTTTTTCCCAGTAGTTTTTTTTTTCCTCTATATGTTGCGGCACATACATATTGAAGATGCTTACCTAATAACCCAAGTCTTTGTGGAGGAATTTGGTGTGAATCCAATGCATGCATGTGTCAGAGCTGATCAGATCTATTTTGGAGGTGTTCCACAGAGTGCAGAGCCCTCCTGAGGCACCTCTAGTGTTTTCGGCTATTCCTTGGCTACCTCTCCAAAAGTTCAATGAAGTTTTGAGTGAGTCTTGTTGATTCATCTTGGTCTCCTGGAGGAGTAGGATGTTTTCTTTTGAAACTTTGAGTATATCCTTGAGTGCTTCCTCTTTCCTTTTGTTACCAAATCCCCTACAGTTCCAGGAGGTTAGAATCATTAAATACCTTGGGGGGAGGAGCGGCCTCCTTGGGAGGCTTTGGCTTGCTTTCTAGTATGTCGAATGCTGATCAGTTGTTTGATGGTTGGTTGTGAGCCCTTTAGGACGTCTTTGTATGTTTCCTGGTCTCTTTCTTCTTTTTTGGTTTTCCTGCCTCTTCCTGTTTTCTTTGGGGTGGACCAAGCTTCGCTTGCACCTTCTGAGTTGCTTCCTGTTGAGATCTCCCCTTCCTCTACGTCTCGACTTCCTTCCATCCGTTGGGGGGATTTGTTTTCCTCTCCTTCTTCTTCTGTTGTTTGATGTCCTTTGTCCATAGGTGTCTGGTTTCCTCTTGCTACTTCCTCTTGGGCATATTTACTTGGATCTGCTTCCTCTTCGCTAGTTTCCATAGCCAATATACTTAAGTTGCTCTCAGTCTCCTTGGTTCCTGAGTTTTTGGCTTGCGTTGGGACTGTCTTTTCATTTCTTGGTCCTTTTGTTTTGGATTTCCCCTTCTGAGCCTGTTGCCAGCCTTCATCCCCTACATTCTCTGTAGTAGGGTTCTTTGGGAAGTTCCTTTGGAAGTGGCCATATTCATGACAACCTCTACATTTGAACGGGAGTTGTTCATAATCCAGGTTTTGGAAGTGGTGCCAATCCCCAACTTTTAATTTTATTGCTTCTGGTAGACCTACCTCCAGGTCAACTTCCACACAAATCCATGCGCACGAGTACTGGTCTCTTGGGTCTGCTCGATCAATGTAATGCCCCAGTCCATTTCCGATTGCTTGAAGCGAGGAGGGTTTCCAGCAGTGTATTGGTAGATTCAAGAGTCTAACCCAAACAGGGACGTCTTTAGGCACTTTTGAGGTGGGATAAAATCTTGGGTTCCATCGATTCAAGTAAATCCCTTGTGTGCCCATGAAGTACGGTCCGTTTCTGAAGATCAAATCTCTGTCCTCCTGAGATATGAATTCGAAAATAAAATACCCTCTCCCGACCGCATAGCACGTTACATTGTTTGTGAACAGTGGTCTCTGGTTCCTTTGAATCTAGTTATCTGTGGATCTGGTTGAGGCCCATATCCCCATGAATTGACCAACAAGTCCTCATTCTGAGAGGGAAAGAGTGACCTTCATGGGATGTTTGGGGGGCAGGTCAATCTCCAGGACAATGTCTAGTTTCTTAACGAAGTTTGGGGAAACTGAAGGTGGGAGTTTCTTGTTGCAGGCTGCGACTAACTTTCGAAAGGAGGAGGATGGAGAAGGAGGGGGCGATGGCTTCCCTCCCCCCTAAGCTTCCATGGTGGCGGCTGGGGCGAACCCTAGTTAGAGAGGTTGCACCAGAGCGCAATAGCTGCTTTCCATCCACAAAATATTTGACCTCAATGTTATGTCACATTTCAACAATAATAATTTTAAGAGGTTTATTGAAACGTTTTGTAGGATTCAAAGAGAAATGATCTAAAAATCTTAGAGTAAAGTGCACAATGTTTCATAGGGGTTACATAGGAGCTCAASAGTAATAGTGTAAGAGGTTTATGTCATAKGGTTGTTTATTGAAATGGTTATGTTTAATAATATGGTTGACTTCAATGTTATGTCACATTACGATATTTCAAGTGAAGGTTTGCATTATAATATGATGTTATAAAAGGGTTATRTAGGATTATAACATCTTATACCTAATAAAACTTGATTATATTGCATTTAAATGCTTAATAATATTAAGTCATATATAAAATTATGATTTTCAATCTTTAAATCAATCTAGAAGAATGTAATGTTTAATTGTGATTACCTTTAGTTGATTATGGTTTTATAAATTGATTTTCATTCATGTTAGTTCACCACATTTACCTTCTAGTGACTTAATAATGCGTTGACTCTAGTTGTTATTGGTAAATTTCATTTTATTTTATTGACTTCATGTGTTATTATTGTGGGCCACTACTTGTGTTATTATTGTGGGCCACTACTTATGATCTCCCACTAAGAAGGGATAAATATTTATCAAGAGCTTGATATGAGTTTAGGTGGAAAGTATATAAATTTTTGTTATTATCATGTTTACCAAACAAACCCAATTGAAACATAATTAACTAAATATTATATATATGATTAAAATATCTAATTAAACTTGTTTTTCATTATTGAATTTAACTTTTAATTAAATATTAATTTGATTAAATATTTAAAATTTAAATATTAAGTATTAAAATTAAATTTAACCAATTAAATATTTAATGAAAATATTAAAAATTAAAATAAAATTGATTAAAATAAAACTATTATAATATCTTACATTACAAAGTTGATTGTTAATCAAAATTCTAATACTTATCTATAAATAATACTACATTTTTATTAAATATTTTCACTTTATAGATCCATAAATATAGCTTTAAATTTTTTAAAGTACTACTAAAACTTTATTGAATACTTTCACTTTATATATAACTTTATATATAGAGATCTATAAATATAAATATAGTTTTAAAATTTAAATATTTATTTTTTAAATTAGTGTTATTTTTTTATAATAAAAGATTCTTTTATTATATTGATTTAATTAGATGATGTATAAGTCTGATTTTCATGATTTGTTGTACTTAATTTTATTAAGATTTGTTAACACTTAAGGCCTTACAAAATATTTTTGTATTTGAATTTTTTTCAATTTAATTAATTTTTAAAGAAGAGATTCATAAATATTTATTTTTTAAATATTATTTATTTTCTATAATAATAATATTTTTTATCATATAGATTTAATTAAAAAATTTATAATTTAATTTTATGATTTATTGGATTTGATTTTATTAAGATTAACTAACACTTAAGGCCTTACAAAGCTATCATTGTTCTTCATCTTTTCTTTTTGAATTAAGGCCTTACAAAAATATCATTGTTCTTCATCTTTTTTATTTGAATTAATTTCTCAAAACACTTAAGGTCTTACAAAAGTATCTTTGTTTTTCATCTTTTCCATTTGAATTAATTTCTCAATTACTAAAGTCATTTTTATCAATTTATATTTTTATTTCACGTAATAATATAACATAAACATTGTTATAAATTTAATTTGTTTCATCATGCACACTAATATTATATGTATATATTTGAGTTTAAGATTGGCCAAATGATACTTGAATTGTAGATTCAAGACATTGAAAGATAGAGGCAAATTCAATGGTTGACTTTGTGGATAGTTTTGAGATGCCTTGAATGATGGTTGAATGATAGCTAAACTTAAATTGATTGTAGATTCTAGTCATCATAAGGTCTAACCACAATGTCAATCATTAACTTTGTGTCTAACATTTACATAACTAAAATCTACAATCATATTAAGAATAGCCTAACATGATAGAGAAAAGTTGTAATTTATATGAAGGATAAAGGTAGAGGATGAATTCAACACACTATACCAAAACAACTTAACTACTACCTAAGTCACTGTTAAGGATAAAAGAAATCAACTCTTACTATATTATAGCAAAAAAATTAATATAATAAATATCCTACATCTTCACTAGAGAAATTCATTAAAAAAAACTTAGTAAAACATAACACTCAGAACATATTCATTCAATAAAACAATTCATTAGAAGTTGTCTTACCAAAATCCATCTCTATCAAGACCATGATTAATTTGTACCAACAATATGCCACTCCCATACTCCAGTTATGGAGAGCAAATAAAAATGCATACCATTTCAAACTCTTCATGTTATAAAATAAATACCAACATCTCAAAGCTTACTTTGTACATTAAAAGTGAGCATTATCAAAAGATATTTCACCAAGATGAAGCCACGGAAACCAAATCACATAAAATACCAACTAGAGTGTTGGGATATTATTTAGCTATAAAAGTTTTCATTTCAATTTTTAAATTTATTAAAATTTATATTCTTTTAATAGTTAAATTTGTCTTTTGTGCTAATACTTAGTCACATAAATTTGTTATTTATTGTGTTTCTAAATGAGTAGCTTTCTTGAATAATTTTAGAAGGTTGTTGGATAATAATTAAAGTATAGCTTAATTTAGTATGTTGTTGAGATATAATTGTGATAAGATAATGTGTTTATCTTTAAGTAAAGTAAGTATATATATTTTTTAATATATATAAACAAAAACTTAACCAGAACAAAAATACTAAAAATGTCATTCACCAAATTCACATGAATCAAACTGAAAATTGCATCAAAGTCATCAAAACCTTACTAAATGAATGATTAAACATTATACTAATATAATCAACAAGAGTAAATCTAGTCACATATTATTTTAATAATTAAATTATACTTGTCTTCTGTGCTAATATTTAGTCACAGAAATTTGTTATTTATTGTGTTTTTAAATAAATAGTTTTCTTGAATGATTTTAAAAGATTGTTAAATAAAAACTAAATTATGTCTTAATTTAATATGTTGTTGAGATATAATTGTGATAAGATATCGTATTTATCTTTAAATAAAACAAGTATATATATTTATCTTTATATTTTTCTAATATATATAAATAAAAACTTAACTAAACTAAAATTACTGAAAATATCATTCACCAAACTTACATGAATAAAACTAAAAGTCATCAAAACTTTACTAAATAAATGATTAAAAATTATGTTAATATAACCAATAAGAGTCACTCAAAGTAACTCTTCTTATACGTTCATAATATGAACAACAAAAGCCATATTTGTAAACAATATTGCCCCTCATAACCATTGTCACTTACCACTTACCAGGCCATTAACTCACATGAATCAAACTGAAAGTCATCAAAACCTTAATAAAGGAATGATTAGAAATTATGTTAGTATAACCAACAAGAGTGACTCAAAGCAACTCTTCTTATACGTTCATAATATGAATAACAAAAGTCATATTTGTAAACAATGTTGTCCCCTAATAGCCATTGTCATTTACCAGGCCATTTTAATATCACAATATAATAGTTACT
>SNQJ01S0240991.1:0-13502 GCA_010110895.2 Picea sitchensis
TTAATATCATTATAGCATAACAATTGAATATCATTAATTAGTTATTGTTAATAAATGAATAATTTAATAGATGTATATATTAAATCTACGCCAACATCTAATAATTAACTTTCACAATCCTCATTTTACTTCTTCCCCAATAGGACCTCCCCTTCAGTTTTGTTGATGGAGTCAAGATGTCAAATGCGAGGTACATTCATATTTTCTCAAGCTAATTTAGGTATATATTGACAAATATACACCATGCATTGATATACCATATATATCCTCGTCCATAGAACCCTCCCAAGTTTCCTTTGTCTAACAAAAGCCTTCAAAGGACTTCAACCTATTTCCATCTATCCAGACGACCTTGTGTGTACCGGTCTACATAATCTCAATCTCCTCTACTTGGTGTATGAGTTAGTGTTATTGTGCATTGAAAATGATGGAGGTAGATATTATTGCATTTGATACATTAGTCAGGGAATTTCTCTTCCAATACCTTATAGATCTATCTTTTTTATGGATTTATTTTGATGTGATAGCCATCTGTATAAAATGTCAATGCAATAAAAAATATCAAGGCATATATTGTTTTGCATAGATAAGAAGTACATTTTCCTTATAAAACAATATTTTCCTCCCATGCATTTGCCATACATAAACAATTTGTTTTATGTTGATGTCAAAGTCAACTGAGAGATAGCTGTAGAACATACTGTAACAAAAAAATTCATATTTGTTTCTAAAAAATGCATATCAATAAGAAAATATATTATAACCTACTAATTACCTTTAATGAATTGCATGTCAGTCATGTGTTTTAACCCCACCAAAATCAATTCTTTTTAGTTAAGATATTTTGTATGTTCAATGAAAACCCTATTGGAAACCTAATTTCCAAATGACCTCTTTTACAATAATATTGCTTTTTTGTTCCATCAATAACCAAGGAAGACTACTATTTTGTTCACTCAATTAATCACCATTGGAATTATTAATAACACTTTGCAAGGCATGATTATCTTCTCGGATGTCACAACAAATATTTCCAATTTCTTTGTCACTCCACCAATGTTTGCTATAACAATTATAAGTTATGTTCTTTCCCCATATGCATTAAATAAAACATATGAACTATATTTTAGAGGGTGCTAGTAGTATGGAAATTCACTGAATTGATCAGTAATCTCATTCCTCGTGGAAGCCCATTCTGTACCTTAACAACATTCATGAAAACATCAACAAAATTCGAAATTAGCACTAATTAATGGGACAAAATGAAATTAATACTAATGAAATAAACCAATAATTTATATAATAGGTCATACATAAATAATTTGTGTACCTTGGAATATATTAGAAATCGTCCAACTTCCATAGGGTGGGAGGTGTCATCATTCTAGTGGTTTTTTTCCATTTCTTTACCATTGAACTTGCTTGTCCAGAGTCTCGATAACTATGGTTCTTAGGGAGGATTTTCCTATACTCATCAAACACTTTGCTGGAACCTCGAACGATGAGATTTTATCCTAGGACTGTTAAAATGGCATGCAAATTACTCCCTTTGTTTGAAGACCTACAAGATATATAAGGAATAAATGTAGTGCCAAATTAGAGTTACAATTTAAAAATAATAATGCATGATTTTTTCAAAAACGATATATAGTATTAAATCACAAAAATAAAGTAACAATATACCAAAAAATGTGTTAACCCGGGAGCATCATCAATTGTCCATGATAGTATTCCATGGACCAGAACTGCCTCCTATTAGTCTAGAGATGTCATGTGTTATAGTGACGCTTCAACCCATAACTTCAACAATCATCGATGAGAGGCTCAATATACATTCATATCTTTTAACCATTGGTAATTCTACCTGATTGGTTCAACCTAATGCATGATTAATTATACTTATCTAGATGTCGTGGATATATAAAAGTTAGGTCAATTACCTATGATGAAACAAAGAAATGAAATATTTTTCATGCTTTAAAGCAAATAAAAGATAATTAAATACCTCGGAAATAATCATTGCCAACATTGTGTGCTCTCTCTTGATCAACAACCAAGGAGGAAGGTTATTGTTTATAACAAAAACAAGCCACACCTGGGTACATAGAACGTAAGCTCTCCAAATGGATTGACACCATCAATCAGCTAAACGAAAAGTCTAACATTAATGAGGTTGTTCTCTTTAAAATGGCCAATTTTCTTCGATAACTCAATGTAGAACCATCTACAAAGAAAATCGTCTCGACTTCGCTCTTTTGTAATGGAAATCCATAAACTATGCTATAATTTCCCTCTTGGCACTGAATAACCACCGCAAACGCGGAATTATTGGAATATAACGAAGAACTTTATGGTAGACACCTTCTTTTGACATCTTCTTTATGGGTTTGATATATACTTATTTGACATTGTGGGCATTCATTTCTTTTCTAATGCATATTGTCCATAATATAGTGATATGATCATTAGACATTCATCAATAGCCCGGATAACCCATTCCAATCTCTTTCATAATCATAGATATTTCTTTGATATGTGCTCATGGAAAAATATTTGACATCGTAATAGAACATCACCTAACAATCTACAAAATTCTAAACAATATCAATGTAAACAATATTGATCATCAATATATCATCCAATATACTAATTTAATAATTAGAAAACAATAGAAGTATATAGGAAAAATTTGAACATTTTGCTATTTGTGAACATGCAAGCATAAATAATTAACAAATTAAATACCTTAGTATATGTGAGACATGTGTTTGATAAACCATTCAAAACTTTTAGGTTCACCAACAACAATATAGAAGATAAAATATTTGTTGTTGAGCCTTCATAAAGAGGTTGACGGATTCTCGAGTAGAAGACCAACATCATGACTATCATCCCTCACACTCTTTATCCATTGGATTAAATGTGTCTTGGATCAATCTATGTATCTCATCTTCCTGATTTGAATCACTAACGCTATTCCATCCATATAATCATTAATAACTTGGATCAACAAATTCAATATTTTGATCTCAAAGTTCATCTCCATGTAAAGTAGTATTTCCTCACAAGACTTGGCAAATAACTCTCTCGAGGTCGACACTTTGGGAGCATCGCCTATATTTAAAACAACATAGAAAAAGTTAGTGTATAGAAAATATAAAATCCCCGATAAGAAATATTACTAAAAATTCATGACATATTGATTATTACGGAGAATACATTAAATATTGAATCCTCTTACCAAGTGATGATATTCATAACCCCCTTTCGCATGCCCCTTCTCCCTACAATATTTTTGGGCTATTGTTATTAAAAAGTATTCTATTTGTAAGCCTCTCTAATCATAGCAAGGGAAATAACATTTTCCCATCGCCTCACCTCTAACAATGTCACTTTAACCGTATAAGCTCTGGCCATTTGTTCATAGTGATAAATCCTTGTCCTTACAAGTAATTGTCTTGATCACACCATACCAAAGACATTAAGTTGTCAATTTTTACATTTTGCCAATTTTCAATTATGATATTTTTATTTACAGTGACCTAAATCTTATAATAAGGTCAACGTGATTATTATATAATAAGGTGATCATATGTGTAGAGGATCAACATCATGATCTACATATAACATATTTATAATAAGGTCATATGTGTAAAAATGTTTCTTTTATATAATAACAACATGTATACCTAACATGTTTAGGGTTATTGTTTATTTATCTTATTAGTCCTTGCTAAAGAAGGAAATATATGGAAATCAATTACTATCATTTCACCGATTAGGGTTGAGTTTCAAGAGCAATTCAGATCTTTTATCAATGAAAAGAGAGAGAGATTATAGCTAATATTGAAGGGAAGATATGTGGATCTCATAAACCTAGAATATTATGGAATCCACATAATTCTATTCCATAGAACATACCAACTAGATCCAAAAACTAAAGACATGAAATATGGTACACATAATATATATTATCAAGGAAAACAAGCTAAATGCAATTTGACATTTGAAAAAATAACAATTAAATGGAAAGTACATCAATAAAAATAAAATATTAACCTTGCAATTTCAAAATCCGAGCTATGTATATCAATAATTGGATTTGTTCAACCTATGGGTGATGGAAAAATAAAACAAATTTCAAACAAAGCTACAAGAACAGTTGTCACAACTATAGCAATTGTGTCACAAAAGTCTCTCTAAAAGTCACATATATA
The DNA here is from genome assembly GCA_010110895.2 of Picea sitchensis. Taxonomy (NCBI): domain Eukaryota; kingdom Viridiplantae; phylum Streptophyta; class Pinopsida; order Pinales; family Pinaceae; genus Picea; species Picea sitchensis. The sequence goes on from SNQJ01S0240991.1 coordinate 4,218, forward strand.
TAGATAAAATATCAACTAGTCAAGAACACCAACCAATGAGATAGGTAAACTTTCCTTCGCTATTTCCACGAAAGATTGTTGCTATAGCGACAAAAATCCAAATTAGGTTAAATTAATATTTTCATCAATATTGTGATCTAACTTTACCGGCAATATCCATGAAAATCCCACCGCTTAAAAAATGATGAAACTAGTGGAAGGATGGAAAATTTTCATGGAATAATCCCCCCATATGTAGACAAGTGGAGTCAGAGGCTCTTTGTCCTAGAGCAATTCCTAGGGAATTAGGTAGGTTGACACAACTTTGAGGTTGATATTATGGTAGCTACTGAAGGTATTTACCTCCAATGCAGTAAACCTAACGAGAATATAATACTTCTCGGTAGCTACATTGAAACCCCTAATTAGTTGGCTAATAACCCTAGAAGACAAGTCGCTCAAGAGGATAATTTGTCTTGAGGATATTAGCCTCCCAAGAGGAAGAAGTCGGTCAAGGAAATATTATATACTAAGTACCCAAAATGAGAAGTCACCAAAAGAAGCTCGGGTTTTAGTATAAATACGTATACAATCTTCATTCCGTAGGCATTCTCTAAAAATTGCAAGAGCACACTTGTGCTCTCTCTACAACCGGGCAATTTGTGCAAGTTCTAGAGTATTACATCACTACCTATAGTCTCATTTCTCTCAAGTTTGGAATCTCTTATCATCTCTTATTACTCTTGCTTGTGTGCTATCTTTGGAGAGAGAGGTGCACTATCTTGTTTGGCTATCTAGCCTAGGGTTTGCTTCAAAATGATTATCCGTCAAGGTTAAGGTGCTCCTGGGTGGCTTCGGCCTATGTGGTTAAGTGACAATAGTGATATTGTCTAGATCTAAACAAGCACATCCATTATATTCTAATGCTTTATGGGCCCACACCTCCTTCATCTGCCTTAACCACTGAAGGGAGCATAGCCATAAGGATACTAAGCTTGTTGATGCAGGAGCAACACCAACAACAAGTGAATACCGCGGGAAGCAAAAGATAGTCGGACAAGCTTGAATAAATTTTGAAATTGCTCGTTGTTGCAGCAATCTCAACAAGCCATTAAGAAGCGACTTGTATGATTTAAATGGACTCGAGAAATTTGCTCTCGCCCTTAGTAGGTATTGCATTGAAAGTAGTTAATGCAAGTAGGTAGAATTGAACGTAGATTAGGATGTTTTATACGAGGGAGAACAGATATAGACATCCTCATTGTGTATTGTAATATTATCGGCAACATTGTTGGAGAGAGCTAGAAAGCAAGCAGAGATCGCGGTAAGAACACCCATGTACGATATTTGGATTAATAGAAAGAGTTGATTCAAATTCACGGTTATGTGTTTGTTCTCTGTATTGATGCCAATGATATGCTCATGAATGTTTGCTTCCATTATACATTTTCTTTATATGTTGTGTATAAGATTTCATGCTCGAGTTTGAAGTCGAAAAGGAAGTAGGAATGAGTTTCAATTGTTCTCTATCTGAACAAGGATTCCCGCAAGGAGTGTTTGAAGGTCCACAAGGAGCGCTGACAAGGGGCCTGATAGGATAGCTTTTGTTCTCATTCACGCGGCGCAGCTTTGACACGTGAGTCGCATAAGGCATGTTATGAAGTCTCAGAGTTGCTAACCCGATTGAAGCTATCAGAGACTGCTGCTACAAAGAAGGTCGGCTATTCTAGCACTTGAAGTAACCGGGTTGCCGCAAGGAGGCGCTACAAGAGTCTTTTCATGGCTCTGAGTTATAAGAAATCTCAGGAATGATAAGGCCTTCGAAATTGTTGAAGGAAAACGCAGGGAATTTGTGCCTTGAAGGTTTAAGCAAGCATCATAAGTTTGCACGCAAGTGGACGAGTTCCATGGAGGAAAACTCGGTCATTCGCAGAAAATCATCGGAAGGGACAGATACCGGAAATTCTCCGAGGAGAATTCACGAAGTCCCGTGAATCGTTAGATATCACGGAGGAGTAGGGGATTTACCGCGAGTATTCCAAAAAGGGTTGTAAGCTCAGGAGGAGTAGGAACGTATATTTGAGCCACAAGGGCCATTGGATCATGAATGCTTGTATCGGTATTTCGTGGGTTGGAATTCCATAAACCTTGCAATGTGAATCGTGATATCATGAAACGTGATATCCCAAAAGTCAAGAGGATTTGTGGGGCCAAGGAGTCGCCAGTTTTAATAAGTGGCACGCTTATTTCGTGAGGCTCGCGGAAGTCCCGAACTCCATTACATTAGGATTTGGCGCCAGTTGCTAACTCCAAAGTCCGTGATGGAGTGAAGGACCGCGAAAATTCAAAGTCAAGGAGGACGGGAGTTTCGGAGCAAATCGAGATTCTAAGTCGAGGAGACAAGTTTTTCGACATCACGATCGCTGAAATCACGATAAGGAAAATCAAGGGAAAAGGAGGTCAGCCGCTGATTTTCTGATTTTGGGTTTCGGGATTCAAGAGACCAACGCTTGACCACTAGATTCGAAGGTGTGAAGCCTGATCTCCCAAGTGTAAAAAGAGGATCTCACGAGGATTGATAAGTGCATATTTCCGATAGGGAAATAGAAGAGCATTTCAAGTTCTTCGTGCCATGCAAAAGGAAAGATCCTGTTGACGTGGACCTTCTGACTCCGCTGTTGTGGGGAGGCCGGGACGCCATTTGTATCAAAGAACGTGAAGCACTTTTGCTTTCTCTCATAGAGGAAGAGAAGAATTCACCATGCCGCCAATGAGAAGGGACATGCAAACACCCTATCCACCAGAGGAAAGGGAAACAAGCGAAGAGGTAGGCAGATGATATATCTAGCCATGGAGAGAGAAATGCGCGATCTACAAGCTATACTCGAAGACATGTAGATGGCACAAAGATGCACAGTCAATGATGGGGATCTTAGTGATTCCAAAATTGAAGCTGAGGGTCGAACGGGAAGAAGAAGTTGTAGCTGAAGATGCATCAAATGAACATTTGATTAGAGCTATTGCAAGGATGGTGCAAGAGCAAAGATGGACATTCTAGTTTACTTTAGGAAACTCGATGCAGAGTAGCTTCTAGACCTGATTAGAGAGATTCAGATACATACTTCGACTATGAAGATGTCAAGAGACAAGAAATTCAAGCATGTCATTACCAGATTGAAGGACATGCAGCATTGTGGTGGGATGAACTACAAGCCGACAAACACTGCAAGGGAAAGCGTAAACCAAGAATCATAGAAATGATCACAAGATGAAGGCTAAAATTAATCCCCTGTGGATTATCAAATCACTGCCTGTGAGGATGCAGAACCCGAGATAGAAGTTGATGACGGTAAAATAATACACAGAGGAATTCTACAAACTGAACAACAAGGCAGGTCATCGAGAGAGCGACGATGAAAAGGTTGCCGTGATAATACGAATGGCCCGGAGATATGATATCCGGGTGGATGATATGAGTGATGGTAACCATCTTAAACGAGGAAGGATGCTTATTAGATGGCTCTAAAAGTCGAGGAGAAGTTGAGCCGAAGGAGGGCCTCAGAGGCCAAGGTATAAGTCAAGCCAGAGGCAAATTAGTTGCCTAGGACAAATACCAAAATCCCAAAGAGGAATGTAAGAAACCTCAGACTTGAACCGAGAGATGTGGATTTCGGAGTGGAGAAAAAGCATTTTCAAAATATTGATTTGAGTGCTACAGTTATCACCAGATCCGCGATGAGAGAAGGTGACTAATGGAAGACAAAATTCAAAACCAATGAAGGGCCAGGCGAATGGCTTGTTATGTCGCTTGGCTTAACAGGTCAAGTACCTTCATGAGGCTGATGAACAAAAAGTCCTCAGGGAGTTCATCGGAAAGTTTGTCATTGTGTATTTGGAAGACATACTAGTTTACAGTAAGACAACAGTAGAACATCTGAAGCATTTAGATACAGTAATAAAGAAGCTACAGTAGGAGAAGTCGTTGATAAATATGAAGAAATCCTCATTCATGAAGACGAGCTCATTTACTTGGGGTTGTTATTTTCGAAAATGAGTTGAGGATGGATCCGATAAGGTGGAGGTAATCAGAATTGGTCATCACCAAAGAATATCTTGAGGTAAGAAGTTCACTGATTGGCTAGTTTCTACCCCAAAGTTCAATGTGAATTTTAGTGGAATTAGTGAAGCGATGATGGACACAGTGAAAAGATACATAAGTCTTTCACCGACAAAAGAGGTTGAGAAAAGTTTCAATTTTTTGAAAAAGAAGATTACTGAACAACAAATGGTGTGTTACCGATTGGGCAAAGACATTTCACTTGAAATGTGATGCAAATGGATTTTGTAATCGGGCGCCTTTGAGTCAGAAGACTGACGATAACATACTTAGTGAGAGAATCTGAATGAATATGAAGGTGAAGATCTAAGGCGATAAGGAGTTTTATGCTATCATCCGGCATTGAAGAAAATGGAGGCATTACTTGATCCCTAAAGAGTTTGTCTTATAATAAAGGAACATAACGGGTAGCCAGGACCAACAGAAAAAGTTGGAATCGAAAAACATGTCAAATGGGCTGATTATATGCACTCACTTTTGTGATAAACATATTTTTGGTACCGCTAACAAAGTGGTTGATGCTTTGAGCGTGAAGTGTTTGTTGTTGCAGATTCAAAGTCAAACGCTAGTTTTGATGATCTCAGAGCATGTATGTAAGATCGATTTTAGGGAAGCGTGATAGCTAACCCAGAATCCACCTCGTGACGTAAACCAATGGTAGAGTACATGATCTAGGAAGGATTATTTTTTAGAGGTAATTAGTTGTGTATTCTCAAATGCTCCATGAGGGAAGAACTTGTTGAAGGAGAAATACAGTGATGATCATAGTGGGCACTTTGGTCATGACAAAGATCGCTCTCAAAAGTCAATGAGTCATATTTTTACCAGAATGAGAAGATGTCAAGAAATTCGTGGATAGATGTAGAATTGGCCAGCATTCAAAGGGAAGGAGACGTAATGCATGGTTTTATCAACCATTACCCATACCGAGAGGTCGGGATGCAATCAACATGGATTTTGCATTAGGTTTTCCAACGATCACAAAGAGGTTGTGGATTCAATATTTGTGGTGGTGATAGATTTTCCAAGATGGCACTTCATTCCATGTCAGAAGAACAATGACGCAACTCACATTGGCGACCGTTTCTTCAATAAGTCATTCGACTTCATGGGTTGTCGAGAAGCACAGTTTTGGATCAAGACACTAAATTCATAGGGAACTTCTAGAGGACCCATGGAGTTGAAGCCGGGAACTAACTTATCATTTAGTTCAACTTATCATCCCCGGATGGATGGACGGCATGTATAGTGAACAAAAGTCCTAGACTTTTGTTGAGAAGCTTGGTGACAGAGTACCTCACGCCTGGGACAACATATTACCATAGGCGAGTTTGCTTATAATGACTCTCTTAATAGGATACAGGGAAAAGTCCTTTTCAGATTTTCTATGGCATGCAAATGAGATGAATTCCCTCGAATCGAGGGATTCGGCAACAAACTACGACTAGGGGAGTGCTAGCGTAAGAATTTGCGAGGTGATGAAGGAACTTCATAGCCGAGAAGAGCCACTGCTTAATTCAAGCCAGGAGTATAAACGGAGAGCCGATCAACATAGAAGACAACTTCATTTCAAAGTTGGTGACTTGACTCGCACACATTTGAGGAAGGAAGGGTTCCCGAGGGGAACATATAATAAGCCAAAAATGAATAAAATCAGGCCATGCAAGGTCTTGAATAAATTTGTAGCTTAATGCTTATGAGATTGAATCATCTATTGATCGAAATTCTCCAATATTCAATATCTCGATTTGTACCTACATAACATTGAGAAAAAGGACAGAAAATGAGCGTTCTTACTGATCTAGGCGGATGAAGGTGATGCCAGCTAAGTGCATAAGCCACAGATGGAGTGCATAACGGACAAAAAGAGTGAGCAAGAAGACCAAAGGAAAGAATACTTTGAGTATCCGGTCAAAAATGCAGCTGTCCATCCATTTGAAGATGCCACCAGAAGAATGAAGCAGCAGGATCCGTAAGGCCGGACGCATCAGGCGCGGAGCTCATGGACAGAGTCATGAAAATTTCTTTGCCAGAGTATGGGATGCAGGAGCATCAGCCAACATCAAGCTTGCCGCAATCGTATAAAAGACAGCTGGACAAGCCAAAGACAAATTTTGAAATTGCTCTTGAAGTTGATGCGCAATTCTAAATGAAGCCATTAAGAAGAAGCGACTTGTATAATGTAAATGGACCTTGAGCAATTTTTCTCTCATCCTTAGTAGGTAGAAGGCAGCTATTTAAAGTGAAGAATGCAAGTAGGTAGAAATCTGAATGTGTAGAATGATGTTTAGAGCTAAAGAGGGAAACAATATATAGACACCCTCATTGTGTATCATTGTAACATTAATCGTAAGCAACGATCAAGTTGGAGAGAGCCATAAAAGTAGGCAGAGTGTAAAGAACACCCATGTGCTGATATTTGGATTAATAGAAAGGAGTTGATTCAAATTCATGGCTTCGTGTTTGTTCTCTATGTATTGATGTTGAATGATATGCTCATGAATGTTTGCTCTGCTATACATTTTCATATGTTGTGTATGATTTTCGTCGGAGTTTGCTCTAAAGGAAGTAGGGAATGAGTTTCAATTGTTTCTGTTTGAGCCAAGAGATTCCTACAAAGAGTGCAGTTAGAGTCGTCCGCAAGGAGGCGCTGACAAGGGGTTCATATAGGGATAGCTTTTGTTCTCATTCACGCTAGGCGCTTGACACAGGAGTCAAAGGCAAGGTGCGATGAAGTCTCCGAGTTATAACCCGGAAAGAAGCATTGAGAGATCTGCTGCTACAGGTGTTAGGTCGGCTGGTCTTCAAATACCTGGAAGTATCTGAAGGTTGCTGCAAGGAGTGCCGCAAGAGTCTTTTCAAGGTCTAAGCTATAGGAAATCTCAGAAGGAGTAGGCCTTCAAAATTGTTGAAGGACAGCACATGGAAGCTGTGACTGGAAGTCTGTAAGAAGCATCATAATTTTGCGTCACAGGTGGACAAGTTTGTGGAGGAACACTTGGTCATTCATAGAAATTCATCGTGAAGTGACGATACTGAATTCTCCGAGGAGAATTACCAATTTCCATGGGCCGCCAAATCTCACGAGGAGTAGGGAAGCTACGGAGAAAAGCGCCAAAAGGTTCTAAGCCTGGGAGGAGTAGGACTTATAGATTCTGTTACAAGGGCCATTGGATTACACGAAACGTTGTATCGTGGTATTTCTCGTGGGTTGGAATTCATAACCTGGTAACAGAATCATCGATATCACTAAAACACTACATCCCTTTTCGGAAGAAGGATGAATATAGAGTCAATAGAGAAGTCCCAAACTCATCACATTAGGATTCACACATTGTGAACTCCAAAGTCCCAATGGAGTGAAGGACCGTTGAAAAGTGAAAGCTCGTGGGAGTATCAGAGTTTCGAAAAATCGAGATTCGAAGTCGGGGAGACGAGTTTCTCGACATCACGATTGCCAAAATCGTGATAGGAAAAATCCCGAAAGGAAAAAAGGAAAAGGTCACCTGCTGGATTTATTCAGTTTCGGGATTCGACCAATGCTTGACCACTAGATTCACAAAGCTGCGAAGTCCGGGACTCCTGGCAAAGAGGGGATCTCACGAGGATTTTTGTGGGTGCATTTCCGATAGGGAAATAGAAGAGTCACTTTAAAGTTCTTCGGCCAGGAAAAAAAGGAAAGATCCTGTTGACGCGGACCTTCTCCAATTCCTCCGCTGGTTGTGTAGGGAGGGCGTCGACGTCACTTGTTGAAGAACTTCTACTAGGTTTTCTAAGGTGATAATTACTGGTGCTAATCATTTCGTTAGGGATACCCTAAAACTCTCACTAAGGCAATCTTTAAGCGAAGGGATTGACCTAATTTTTTGATAGACTAGTGCACCTCAGCCTAGTATCTCCTAGTAGTCTCATCAAGCTAAGATGTCAAGTTTGAGTTCTTGGTCAAATCTAGGGTTGACCAAGTCAAAGCATCCATGACTTACTCTATGAAGTTAGAAACAAGTTAGAAGGGGATTCTAAATTCATGTGGAAGACAAGGATTGACATCATCCTTGCCAAGAATAAAGTGTTGACATCGTGGAAAGGAAAGATCGTGGAACCAAAGTTTGAAGAAGGAAAAGAGAAGGAACTCCTAAAAATCTGCAATTTTGGAGAAGTTCAAAGACAATGACATCAATTCCATGAGCATCATAGGGGATTCTATAAAGAACCACTTGATACCCTACATCTCCCATCTTGATTCGTCAAAGAAGATGTACGATGCCCTAACAAACCTCTTCTCGCTAGGAAACATTGACAAGTAATGAGTCTCAAGAATGAGCTCATGACATGAAGATGAATGATGATGACAACATAACATCACATTTTATGAGAATCTCTCAGTTAAAAGATCAACCATACAAGCCATTGATGAGATCATTTTAGAGAAGGAAATTGCAAATATAGTACTCAATGGTCTCTCTCCCAAGACATGGATGCATTTTCCTCGCATGAACACAAGGAAGGAGTATCTACATTTGAAGAACTTTGAACTTTTTGTGCAATAAGAAGAATCAAGGATCGGTGCAAAAGAGAAACCTAAAAGAAATATGATGATAAAGCCTTCACATCGAGATTCAAGAATTCCAGGAACAAAAAAGAAGTTTGGCCCCGTGAAGAAATCAAATCAAGAGAAGATATGTCAAGAATACAATGATCAATTGTCGAAAGTATGGTCACTACAAGAACTTTTCCCTCGAGTTAAAGAAAGGGAAGGAAACACACTAAGCATCATTTTATCAAGAAAGAGAACCCTCAAAGAAATCCAAGCAAGACAAAACATACTTCTTCTTCTACATTGCATCAATACTTCATAGTTCTTGTACATACGATGTTTTGCATATCTATTTCTAGAAAATAATAACTAAAGAGAAACTATACCTATGGAAGAACAACAAGATAAGGATTGCTATCACAATGACTACAAGTCGAAATGACATGAAAGGATGAAGCATAATCAACAAAACCCCTCGGTAACACCATATGGAAGTTATTACATAAGTAAAACCCAAGCAAGATAAGCATAAATCAAAATCAATATTGAAGAAACCCTAGAATAATTAAAAGACATAAATAAGCCAACAATCAAGAGGAAATTGGAAAAAAAGATCAGACATTCTATGTATAAGGCAATAAGGATGCATAAGGAA
>SNQJ01S0240993.1:0-12303 GCA_010110895.2 Picea sitchensis
TGCTGACTTGGAACTTGATCATATTTACTGGCTCTTTGCTTTATGGTTGTTTGTTTCTTGAACCACTTACATAGCCTAAACCAATCTTCAACAAAGGAGATCTATGTTTGCTCAGAATGTCATTTAGTTCTATTGAGGATTTAATGCTTGGAAGATTTTGGGGATACAATGCTTTAAACTTCTCCATCTCTTTTCTGGTTTTTACTACCTCTTCTTCCAAGGCTTCACTTTTTTCTTTCTTCTCTGATAACTGTTGTTTCAGAATGTCCTTTATTTTCTTTACCTCTTCTAATTCCCCTTTTAGCAGGGCAAAGTCTTCATCAGGTTTTTTATTGTCTTTCTCGAACTGTATCAACAATTGTTTTTGTTTTTTCTTCTTAAATCTGAGTCTAGCAATTTCTTCTAGGGCACTGATCAGTTCTCCTTCCAAGTCAACCACAACTTATTCATCATTAACATCACTTCCTGTGCTTTTATAATAATAATCCTCTTTGTCCATAAGCATAAAGTCATTAACCTTATCTTCACAAGAAGAATCTCTATCTGTGTCTCCTGAAGAGTCATCATTGTTTACCCAAAAACTTTTATTTTTACCAAATCTCTTGGATTTGTAATTCTCTTCACCTTCAGAGTTCTGTTCCTTCTTCTTGTGTGGACACTTAGATGCAAAGTGACCTATATTTCCATAGTTAAGACATTTGAAGGGTAACTTGCCTTGGTACTTGCCTGATCCTTTCTTTAGTCTTCTCACAAATTTTGCTTCCATTTCATCAGGCTCAGAATCCTCATTCTTATATGCTTTCAATGATGCTTCTCTAGAGGTGGGTTTATATTTACCTATCCTCATTTCATAAGCAGTCATAGTTCCTAGGAGTTGGTCAATAGGAAAGATTTTAAGATCATTCGGTTCTTCTATTGCATAAACTTTTGGATTAAATCTACCAGGGAGAGATCTTAAAATCTTCTAAACTAAAGAGGATTCCTCAATTTTTTCACCAAGTCCTTTCATTGCATTTACTAGTTCTTCAAATCTCAGAAAGTACTTCCTAACAGTTTCATCCTCTGTCATCTTTAGTTGATCAAACTCTAATCTGTAGGTTTGAAGCTTGGCATCCTTTACCTTCTCATTGCCTTCATAACTACTGATGATTTTGTCCCACATTTCTTTGGCAGATTCTAAGTGCATAACTTTTACAAATTCTACTTCTGCAAGCCCACTCAGAATAGCATTCATAGCCTTTGTGTTGAAGATGAATTCTAGCTTGTCATCCTTAGCAGCTAGTACAATTGGCTTTACATAACTAGTCTCTACCACATCCCAGACATCTGCACCTAAATCTATTATGTAGGTTCTCATCCTAACTTTCCATAAGACAAAGTTTGTTCCATTGAACAGGGAGGCCTTATTGGTTGAAGTTCCTTCATGGCCAGTCATGTTTAAGCTCTAGGATCTACCCTTAGATAAAAGGAACCAACTATGATACCAATTGTTAGACAACTGAGAGGGGGAGGGGGGGTGAATCAGTTGTTACTATGCTTAAATAATTATACCCATTTTAAACTCATTACAGAACACTCAATGATGATCACAATAATTTAGGGAAGTAAGAAATAGAGTACTCAACGACAATCACACACATGAAGTATAAAGAGACAGATATTCCCGAGGAAACCCATAAAAGGAGAAAACATCTTCTTCTTAATATGATAAGTAGTCTTTATTTTCTGTACATTATCATTCTTATGAGAACCAACTCTTTGTGAGGCTACCACCTCTGTTTTACAAGCCACAACTTATTGGGAGCACCAACTCCCTGGTTTCTCTAGCACCCACTAGAAGGAAGCACCAACTCCCTAAGTGTTCCAGCACCAATTGGATGGAAGCACCAACTCCCAGTCACACAGGAACCAACCTGTATAACAGAGAACAATGGTTCTCCCTTGCACCACCCTACCACCCTGGTTTTTCTGGCTACAACCAAATGGAAGCTACAACTCCCTATGTTCAAGCACCCACTTGAAACTCTGAGGACAAAAGTCCTCCCTAGCACCACCATACCACCCTGAGATATAAATCTTTGCTTTCTGAAATTTATTATAGTGATACAATATTTATCAATGGCTTACCAGTCTCATCATTGTTCTGCTACATTGCTCTGCTCTGCCTGCATCAGTGTCTTCCTGCTCGCATCTTCTTGCGCTTTCTGTTCTTTTGTGTTTTATGCTCTATGCGCCATGTTCGTTATATGTGCTATGCCTCCCCTCTGCACTTTCTCACATATGCTTGGCTGCCTTCTACATGCGTGAATAACTATCCAACTTGCTTTACAAAGAAAACAACAGCCTCTCTCTATCACAGCATTTTACTTTTATTCCTGCTCTCATCATCTGTTACACTCCACATCTCCAACGCTCAAGTTAGGAATCTCAAAAACGCTCAGGAATCATGATTCCAACACTCAAGAACAATGACTTAGTTAGTGTAACTTAATCATAACTGATCAAGAAACCACGAAGTGAAATAACAACCCTTCGATCAGATTTTGTTTGATCAACGTCGTTGGATTATACACGCAGAGGCCTTTTTGACTTTTCAATGCGTAACCTCCGATGTGGAGCCTAGAAGCGCTAGCTCCTTCCCCTATCTTCCGCTGATGTGACCTTGGGTGATGTTATCACATGACCACGCGATTGCGGGTGTGGCCAAAGGCGGTTTGGGGGCAACCCTGCTTTTCACCCCACAATTCATTACAAAGCTCCACGTATGTGATACCGTGGTTTTGATTGCAGCCCGCTCAAGAAAAATTAAGACCCGAGCATGTTTTGACCCCGCAATTGAGCACAACCGTTGATCTCCAATCCCTTGGCGATGCCTCTCGATCAACGACTATTGTCTGCCTCCTTTCCTCCTTTCCTCCTTCCACGCGTGATCCCAGATCTCCATGATCTGTTGACACGTAGCTCCCTTCCAAATCAACGGCTACGACTTATTTCGTGATCCGGGCTTCAGGAGTTTCAACTCTCAAACCTTTCTTTCCTCTATACGTCAATATTCCAAAGTTGAAAATCCACTGATGCATGTCCCTTTTCTTGATCAACGGTCAAGATCTACTTCACTACTCCGAGCTTCAACGATTTCAATTCTCAACCTTCACGCTCTCCCAGAATGCTTTTAGTCAGAGTCCACAGATTCTTGCCATGTTTCCTCCTCAAATCAACAGCTCTAGTGTGCTTTGGGACTTCGACACTTTCTACCAAGACCAGATCGATGACCCTTGGCACCCTTCTCAATCAACGGTCGAGATTCACTTCAAGGCTTCGACGCTTTCACTCTCTGCTTTCCTCTGCAGTATTTCATACCCGGAGTTCATGATCTGTTGATGTGTGTCCTCCTATAGATCAACGGTCCTTAGCTCCTTCAGCTCTTCGGGCTTCGGGGATTTCAAATCTCAACTTCGCTTCCTTCACTATCTCCCAGAGTGTTTTTCCCCGAATTGTACAGATTTCTGCCATGCATCCTTCTGGCAATCGACGACCTGGATATTCTTCGGCCCTCGGGTCTTTGGTGTTTAGGACTTTGAGACTTTAGGCTAATTGTTGCTCCATTTTCCTCTGGAGTGATCACCTGCTGAGTAAGTCATAAATGGTGGGGACCGCTTGCTGTCGATTAATACTTCCACTTACATTATCCTTCCACTGTAGTAGATCGACGGTCGAGAATGCTCCCGAAGTGATCTTTAGATCGGACGTTTCATGTCCACTTCGAGACTTTGGGAAAGTGTTGGTGGTAAAACTCCCCAAGTAAAACTCCCGGAGTGACGTAACTCACTTACGTCACTTAATGACGTGTCATGAGCCGAGTAGCTGCCACATGTCACTCAGATTCGTGATTTGCACGTACCTAAAATGTCAATTCAACTTGACACTTGTCATTGTTTGATTGAGCCATGTGTCCTTGCTGACGTGGTCTTCTGATGTGGTCTGCCAACTTGGTCTGCCACATGTCCTTGTAGACGTGGTTCTCCCTGATCCAACGGTCATCGCATTTTCTCCAGGTCCAATGGTCCTTATTCATTTCGGATTTCAGGCTTCGGGTAATTCGACTTTCAAGTTGCTAATTCTCCCGAAGTGAGATTCCCCGAACAGTAACCTCCTCACAACTTTTGACGAGAACCAAATGTTGTTCGTCGATCAAGTTCTTATATCGATGGCTCGATCTATCTCTGGTGTTGCTCTTCTATCTTATCATGTCCTTCCACTTAGAATTATCCAACGATTGTCGGGTATTCGGTTGAAGGTCCTTTGGATCGGTGATCCAACGACCACTATAGCTCTTCCTCCTGAGATTTCTTGCCTTATGCTTCGCCTTCTATTCTTGCCATCGATGACAAGCACACTCTTCCTGTAAACATGCCAACATGGTTGTACCCTCTCCAACTAATCCTTTGTTAGGATTTCTTTGTACTTTATTACACATATGTTCATATATTCATTATACTAATGTCTAATGTATAATGGATGATGGCTTATACAAGGGCCTAAAAGACCTCCCAACAAGAGGCAACCAAAAGTGGGTTTCAGTAAAGCGAAGCTACAGGAAAGGGTCGAGTTGTACAGATTTTTTCGTATAGTCCTTGAGGTCATGTACATGGATTTCAATGGAGATGGGTGCATATACGCGTGTTTGCTTAAGGAAAGGCATGTACACCTCAAAAAGTGTGTCAATAGAGTAGACTTTGTGAGGTTTTTATGTAGTTGTATTTCTCTCAGTGGGCCATTATCCTTGTTATAGGAGCCCTGATTTTATCACAATAAAATCATCCCAATATTGGTTTTCCCTCTTGGTTTTTTCCAGGGGTATCTACCCAAAAATATTTGTGTTTATGTGTGCATGTCTTGGTTTCCGGTATTGCTTGTGCTATATTTATTTGAGTTGAATATTCTAGCAATGTATTTTTGTTTTGTGAGATGCTAACTTGACTTGTAGTAAGGAAATCACTAGACAACAAGAAACATAGGTGCCAGAGTAAGGATTTCAATAGGTAGTGGTATGAAACTGCCTTCAATTTGTTAGATAATTCTTGTGTGCGTTGGTTTTGTGGCCTCTAGGTTTATCATTGTTCAAATAAATGACCGAAATGGTTTTCTAGGCATGTTGTGTAAGTAGCGGAGGGTTCTAGCTTAAGTTTGTATGCTTTTATGCTTATGCACTAATTCCTTAGCTTGATTCTAGGAAAGGGTTTAAGAGTAATTTCATGGTGTAATATATGTTAGATGAAACTAAACTTATACCTAATAAAGGAATAATGAAACCATAATGTGTGCATCTTTTCATCGATATTGTTATGAAAAAAAATTGAATCTATATAAGCAATGAATGCAACATGGGAATGGGATTAATGATAATGTAGTTAAAATGGAATGTGAATATTTGGCATGGAATTTCTTGGTTCAAATATGAGTATTCATGCAAGTAATATATATTTGATACAATGGGTTGGTCGACTCATATTATTTGACTTCTTTATGTCTAAATTTTTGTGAAGGTTATGGAAAGTGATATTTGATAAATGAGTTAGGGATTGTAACTTAGCATGAGATAAAAATGGTGGGTATTACAAGTATCTAGTGCCTTAATCACAACTTTGTTATCTGTTATTTACTAAGTGTTTACATAAAATCCCAAATCATCTTATGATGTAAAACCTTAAGGGGATTAAGGGTTGTTTTACCTTTTCTCTTGGTAAGCATCCTCCTCAACTTGCTAAATTGACTATGTTTTGAGGCTGTTATAATTTTGGAATGAAACTCTTATGGTCTTGGAGTAGAGATCTTGGATGTATCACCCAAATTTGAACTTATCATGTATTTGAATCTTATAGACATTCCTTGTTGGACTTACTAGTATTCATTAAGATGTCAATTATAACTGAGGCTATATTCTTAAATTTTACTTGGTAAGAACTTAGTTGTAAACTTGTAAATCATTTTCCCTTCGTGGACAATCCTTAAGATCATTTATGTGATCAAGGACCTTGTACCTAGATGTTGGTTTCTTAAGGAGAGTAATGTAACTGAAACATTATAACCTTTGATGATAAAGTGTACGAATTGTAATGCTTGTTGGAATGGAAATTGTAGTGATAGTTTGTGTATCATCATTTCCAATGTCTAAAAAAAATATAGAGACACATTGATCCAAAATGGATCTAGGAAGGCCTAAAAATCAAAGTTCTCATAATTGGACGAAACCAATGCCATTGTGTCCATCTCGTCATGCTAATTCTGACCATATAATTTTTTCCTCAAACGGACACTGTATGTGAAAGTTATTGTGTTTTGATCAAATTCCCAAACATGCAAAAAGTTAACTGGTAAAATTCAACACTGACGTGAACAATACGACAGGTGACATCAACATGATGTCATCATGATGACATGGCATCACCAGGAGGTGACACGTGTCACTTAGATTCTGCATTTTCGGGCTGAGTTGGCACATGTACAGATTTGACATGTGGCATTGTACGGATGACACTTGACAGGCTGTACATGACGTGACCCAATGACAGGCTAACACGTGGTATTACAGACGACAGTTGGGTTGTACGGATGATGATGTGACAAGGTGATTGTGCAATATGGATGTGGCGTGGCACGACATGTGGATGTACAACATGTGATGTGGCAGGCTGAATGGGTTGTACGGTGATGATGTGGATCGCTAACTATGCTGGTATGGACCAATCACAGGGCGACACATGTCCCAATTGGAAGGCACCATGTGGCACCCTGAATTTCACCTATGTCGGCTAAAACATTTGTTATAATTTCCTGGGGATTCGAACTCGTGACCTCCGTGGGCGCTAGCGTCTTCGTGAAAGTGGGTGGACCATTTGGGCTAAGGGTGGTGCTTGTTATGTAATTGGCGCAATATATATTTGAATTAACGTTTGGCATATGGTTCAGGATAAGCCCCGGTTGACAGGGGCCAACCCCGACCGACCAGGGATAGAAAATAGGGGCTTAACAAATATATGGTGCATGGGTGTTGTGGGGCTTGGCCACATGGGCCAGAGCCATGAGACCAGGAGCTACGACCGAAGAAGCCAGAGCACGCCAACCAGCCCTTAGACACATGACAGAGACCCATGCGACCAAGGGCATGGATGAAGGGGGTTGCGCCCATTATTTTCCCAATTTTGGGTTTTTAAACCATATAATATAATTTTCAAATGATTTTAGACTGATTTTGGGAGATTTTGGTCATTTTTTGGGAGATCTTGAGCCCTTTCTGAGGCCAAATATTGGGGGGAAGCTGGGAGGATGTTAACAAATCCAAATCCATATAAACCAGATGTTCTTGGCAGCCTTAGAAAAGTTCAAAGGAGGAGAAATTCTATAGAATTGTGAAGCCAAAGTCAGTTTTATGCAGGGAAGCCATTGAGGAGAGGAACTTTGCGAGCCAATTTTGGGAGTTTCGCTCAACCGTTTTTAGTGTCATCGATTGTGTTGGGTTCTTAAGGTCGAGAAGAACACAACCATACTAGTTTGTAATCCATTTGACAACTTTCTGATGTACGTTTGAAGCATTGAAGAGAAATAAGAAAGCCTCACCCACTGAGACAAAAGTCCCAGTGACGTAGGCAATCTTGTCGAACTCCGTTAACAACTTTGTTGTTATGGTTTGTTAATCCTTTGTGCTTACTTTCAGATATACATTTATTATTATGGCTTCCATGTTATATCATTAATTCTTCCTCTTTCTTCAATTCCTAAATGGTTAATGAACTCATGCTTTAAAAACTTAACCATAGTCTTAAAAGATCTTTTTGGATCAAGTGGTATCATAGCAGGTTGACGATTGGTTTTTGAGTTTGCATGATTACCAGGGAAAAGATAAATCATGGTGAAGGTGAGCTTGTCTAAGAGAATCGTAAGATTGGATCGAGAAAGAGGACTTCTCAAAGTGAGAAGATGGCATCGGAAGAGGAACTTTCTCATATCGAGATAGAGTTTCAAAAGACCTTCTTCACCATGTCGGAGATGGTAAAGTTTTTGTATGATGATTACTTGGAGCGGAAGAGACCGATTCTAGATGAATCTTCAAAAGTCAAAAGTGATGAAGGAGAAGATCATCCTAAACCTCCTCCTTCACCTCCTTCTTCTCCATCAACTTCTTCTTCTTCAAGTACAAGTTATAAGTCCACCGCAAGAAAACATTCCCATAAACATAAACATGATATGCATTTACTTAAGCTTGATGTGAAGTTTGAATTACCTATGTATGATGGTGAAGTCAATGCAGAGAAGCTTGATAACTGGTTCAAATAGATGGAATTTTATTGGAGTGTGCAGCAAATCAAGGATGAGGCAACTCAAATCAAATTGGCGTCGCTTTGACTTGCAGGGACATCACTCATCTGGTGGCAAAGAAAGTTGAAAAATGACACACGACAAGTGGGTAATGTATTTCCATCATGGCAAGGTTTTGTTTCTACACTTAAAAAACAATTTTATCCTTTGGATTATAAAGAGAAGGCTTTAATTGAATGGAAAGGTCTTAAACTAAGAAAGGGACAAACAATGCAAGAATACACAAATGAATTTCGTAAGATGGCATTAAGGTTAGACATTCCATTACATACCCAAGAAACTCTTATGAAGTATACAGGAGGTTTACCTGCACAAATTCGTAACACTATATTCATGTTTGGACCTACTAATCTTGATGAGGTTTTTGTTCAAGAAACATACATTGAGGCAGGGAAAACATGAGTTGGTGTATCAGGGAATCGTCTTCAAGAAAAGAGGACAAAAGGAAGGGGAATGGAAAGAAAGCAAATCCAGTGACAAGAAGGGAAGAGAAGCTCTCTTGAAAGCATTGCAAGAAAGAAGGGCATGATGATGACCATTGTTGGCAATTGCATCCCAATAAGAGACCGAAGTGGTTCAAAGAGAGGAAAGGGAGGCAAACAACTGCAGTAGCGACACAGCCAATAAACTTGGGATCAGATTCGGGTGATGAGTTTAGAATCATTGCAGTTGGTTTGGAAAGTAAAGTTGGTGATGGATATGATTCTAGAAGTAAATTGTTTCACATAAGGGTCATAATGAAGCATACTGAGGTCGACACATTGATAGATAGTGGATCTCAATATAACTTGATTTTAGAGGAATTGGTTAAATAATTAGGATTAAACACTAAAATGCATCATAAACCTTACTCACTTAAATGCCACTCAATGAATGTGGAATGGTCTTAGGCAGTCCTTATTTGTATGATCGCAAAGCAATATTCTACAGGGAACATAATCAATATCACTTAATCAAAGAAGACAATGAATATGTTGTACATGCTCATAACTTAAAAGCAAATCAATCTCTTCAAACAATGGAACAATTAAGGAAGGCAACTCATGCAAGAAACACACCTATAATTGTGCCAAATCAAGGAGTTGATCTTAAGCATGAACATGAGATGATTGTAGAATGGAAGTTCAATCATACTTTGCTTCAAGATGGTAGTGGCTTCAGTAAGATGTGATATAGTACAAGTGGCTAACAATATGTTGTCAGTTGTTATGGTTGTTTTCCAATTGATCTTGATGAGACAGGTGCACAGGACAGAGTTTAAAGACAAAGAACAAGTGGGGTGGCCTATCATGCACTTGATGATTGGTTAGTACCCTTTTGGAGGACCAAAAGGTCTTAGTGGGGAGGCATGATCCAAAATGGATCCAGGAAGGCCTAAAAATCAAAGTTCTTGAAATCGGACGAAACCAACTCTGTTGTGTCTGTCTCGTCACGTTGATTCTTCCATATAATGTTTTCCTCAAACAGACACCATATGCGAAATTTATCACATTCTGATCAAATCCCCAAACAGACAAAAAGTCAATGCTGACATCAATAGTACGACAGGTGACGTCAGGATTACGTCATGATGACATCATCATGCCGATGTGGCATCACCAAGAGGTGACACATGTCACTCATATTCGACATTTTTGGGTTGAGTTGGCACCTATATAGATTTGACACATGGCATTGTATGGATGACACGTGGCAGTCCATACATGACGTGACCCAATGACAAGTCGACATGTGGCAGTACAAAAGACAACTAGGCTATACGGATCCTGACGTGGTAGGGTGACTGTGCAATACAGATGTGACATGGCATGACACGTGGTTGTACGATAGGTGACGTGGCACGTGATTGGGTAGGCTGACTAGGTTGTACGATGATGACGTGGCTCACTGACTGTACGCTAACTGTGATGGTATAGACCAATCATAGGGTGACATGTGGCCCAATCAGAGGGCACCATGTGGCACCCTAGATTTTCCTATGTTGGCTAAAAAAATTGTTATAACATTCCGGGGATTCAAACCCATGACCTCCGTGGGCGCTAGCATCTTCGTGAAAGAGGGAAAACCATTCGGGCTAAGGGTGGTGCTTGTTATGTAATTGGCACAATATATTTTTGAATTAATGTTTGGAGTATGGTTCAGGATAATCCTCCGTTGGTAGGGACCAGCCCTGACTGACCAAGGGATAGAGAATAGGGGCTTAACAAATATATGGCATGTGGGAGCTGTGGGGCTTGGCCACATGGGCCATAGCCATGAGACCATGAGCTACGACTGAAGGAGCTAGAGCGTGCCAGCCAACCCTCAGACACATGGAAGAGACCCATGCGACCAGGGGCCTGGATGAAGGGGGTTGCGCCCAGTATTTTCCCAATTTTGGGTTTTTAAACCATACAATATAATTTTAAAATGATTTTAGCCTGATTTTGGGAGATTTTGGTCATGTTTTGGGAGATCTAGAGCCCTTTTTGAGGCCAGATCTTGGGAGGATGTTACCAACTTCAAATATATATAAAACAAAGGTTCTTGGCATCCTTAGACAGGTTTAGAGGAGTACAAATGCTATACAATTGTGAATCCAAAGTTAGTTTTATGCAGGGAAGCCATTGAGCAGAGGAACTTTGCGGGCCAATTCTGGGAGCTTCACTCAACCATTTTCAGTGTCATCAGTTATGTTAGGTTCTTGAGGTCGAGCATAACACAACCAGACCAGTTTGTAATCCATTTGACACTTTTCTGATGTATGTTTGAAGCATTGAAGAGAAATAAGAAAGCCTCACCCACTAAGACAAAAGGCCTGGAGACATAGGCAATCTTGTCGAACTCTGTTAACAACTTTGTTGTTATGGTTTTCTTATCCTTTGTGCTTACTTTCATATATACATTTCTTATTATGGATTCCATGTTATATCATTAATTATTCATCTTTCTTCAATTCCTAAATGGTTAATGAACTCATGCTTTAAAAATTTAACTATATTCTTAAAAGATCTTTTTGGATCACACATTGTAGGTTAGACTCATTATCATGCTTGGTGTTTGTTTTCATAGTTTTAAGTGTGCTACATAGTGAAGGGTTTGAGAGCCTTAACATAATTAAAAACGAAATCTTTTTTATATAGATTGTACATCTCAATTTATAGTAGTGCAACATATATATCTTTTTATAATTGGGTAAGGCGATAAAAAGGATATAACATAAACAAAGGACCTATGTATTTTAAATTTCTAGTATATATCAAGACAAAAATAAATAAATAAATAAAAACAGAACAATATAATTTTTAGAACTAACGTATATTTTTCAAATATGCATAGTCAAATCTATTTGTGCATAGTTTCATTGGCGAGAAATTGTTTAGCCCTTTTTAACTTAATGTAAAAAATGGATATGTTGAAATGGATTCATAAGGATGGACTTTTTATTGTTTTCACAACCCGAACAACCATAATGGTCATGTTAAAGCTAAATCCAAATCAACCAACTCAAAAAACACATAGGTGAAAATTTTCAATATCACTAAGAAATTTGAATTTCTAAGAATGCACTCGCATTATAGAAATGTGCATGCATTACACAATGAATGTGCATTTCTAGGACATGTGGATGTTCCTTTTACCATGCATCACTTGAAAACATACAATTCAAATTGTACTTATACTTTTTCAAAAGAGAATCCTCGACACTAGAAGCCTCTTTTAAGGCCTAAAGACTTAGTTTCTTTTCTTGAACATGGTTAGAACCCTAGACCCATCCCTCTCATGCAAAACATATTAATGAAACCCATAATCCACTTAGAGACCAGAGATCCCCTATATATGCATGTGTGATGGTTAGAGGCATCGTGCATGGTCCTTGAGATTTGTAATCTTTATTTGGGGTCCAAGGCTCTTTTCACCCCTTAGCCATGGTCAATACCTTGAGAA
>SNQJ01S0240993.1:14180-25814 GCA_010110895.2 Picea sitchensis
AGTGCTCATAGATTTTGTTAATGAATCTGCAACATTCTTCAAAGTGTCCACCTTCATCAACAACACTTTCTTTTCTTCAACCATGTCTCTCACAAAGTGATATTGAACATCAATATGCTTTGTCTTTGAATGATAAGCCAAGTTCTTCCCTAGAAAAATTTCACTCTAACTGTCACAATCTATCCTTACAACTTGATGTACCAACTTAATACCTGAACACAGTCTTTGTAACCATACTTCTTCCTTTCTTACATGAGTGGTTTCCATGTATTCAACTTATGTAGTTGAACGTGACATTACATATTGTCTTTTTCTTCTCCAACCGATTTCTCCTCCAAACAAGTTAAACACATACCCACTTGTAGATCTCCTACGATCCAAATCTCCAGCCCAGTCTACATCCACAAAGCCATGTATATCCAACACTTTGTCCAATCCTAGTCTTCCTTGGTAGCACAATCCATAGCTAGAAGTGTTGCGCAAATGCCTGAAAACGCTCTTTACTGTTGTCCAATGCTCCTTCTCTCATTTTGACATATACCTGCTCAAAACTCCCACTTCATGTGCAATGTCTGGTCTAGTACAGACCATTGCATACATCAAACTGCCAACCACACTTGCATAAGGAAAAGGATACATGTCCTCCTCTTTTTCTTGTGTCTTGGGACACTAATCTGCAGATAACTTTACACCTACAGGAATAGGGATCCTGACCGGTTTACATTCCTACATATTAAACCTCTGTAATACTGTGTCCACATATTTTCTCTGATCTCTTTTAATTTCCATGCCCAAAATGAAATTTGCAGCACCAAGATCCTTCATGTCAAATTTAGAGGGCAACTGATTTTTCACATCCTAGATAATCTCCTTGTTGTTTCCTATTAGAAACATGTCATCCACATACAAGACTAAATAAATCAAATGATCACCAATTAATTAAAATGCACACAATGATCCTCTTTGCTTCTTGTGAAGCCAAGTCCCAGCATATAAGTATCAATTTTTTTATACCACATCCTTGGTGATTGTTTTAAACCATGCAGGGAATTTTTCAGCTTGCATATCATCTCCTTTCCCTTCATAGAAAAACCTTCTAGCTGCTTCATATAGATTTCTTCTTCCAGATCCCGTGTAGGAATGTTGTCTTCACATCCATCTATTCTGCTTCAAAATCAAACGTAGCAACAACATATAACATAAATCTAATAGAATTTAACTTGGCAATAGGAGAAAAAATATCACCAAAATTAATTCCCTCAACCCGGGAATAACCCTTTGCTACTAACCGTGCTTTGTATTTCTCCACTTTGCCTTTTGCATTCAAATTATTTTTAAATACCATTTGTTTCCAATGGGATTTCTTCCAGTCAACAACTCCACTAGATCCCAAGCCTCGTTTTTATCCAAGGTTGTCATTTCTTCATCCATGGCCTTTTCCCAGAGTTTTTCATCCTTTGAATCCACTGCCTCCCTAACAGTTCTAGGATAATCATCAGTAATAGACAAAACAAAATTTGAACAGAAATCAGATGGAGTATACCTTTTCGATTTCCTTCTTTCCCGAACCACTCTCCTCAATATTGGAGTATGAGGATCTTCTTCTTATTATTCATATTCTTCTACAGAGTCTGATTCATCATCCTTTAAATCAAACTCTATTTTCTCTGGTTCTTACTTATTTGGTAGGACATCTTGTTTGACAACATCTTTTATTTCTATAAATACCACATCTCGGCTATACACAACCTTCTTAGTTTCTAGGTTCCAAAGCTTATAACCTTTAATACCATCTTTATACCCAATAAAGATACACATTTCAACCTTCTTATCTAGCTTACTCTTATTTTCCTTTGGAACGTTAACATAGGCATCACAACCAAATACCTTGAGATGTGTGAGGGAAGGTTTCTTACCAATCCATACCTCTTGTGGAGTCTTGTCATCCAGTGTTGATGAGGGTGATCTATTGACCAGGTCACATGCAGTACCCAGTGCCTCTGCCTAGAATTCTTCCCCTAACCTGGCACCACTGAGCATGCACCTTGCTTTTTCCATTAACGTCATGTTCATCCTTTCTGCAACTCCATTTTGTTGAGGTGTATATGGAGTAGTTTTTTGCCTTGTTATACCACACTTCTTACATAATCCTTCAAATTCATCCCCGTAGAACTCTCCACCATTATCTGTCCTCAACACCTTAATTCTTTTATGTGTTTGATTCTCAACAAGAGCCTTAAACTATTTAAACATGTCAAAGACTTTAGATTCTTCCTGAGGAAATATATCCAAGTATTTCTTAAGAAGTCATCTATAAATGAGACAGAGTACATATATTTTCCCAATGATGGAACTGACACAGGTCCAAACACATCACTATGAACTAGTTGTAAAATTCATTTTGCCCTCGTTGCACCAGAGGGGAATCTTACCTGATTCTGCTTTCCATATACACAATGTTCACAGAAATCAAAATCCAGAGAGCAGTTAGACATACCTTCAACCATACCTTTACTGTGTAGTAGTCAAAGACCCTTCTCTCTGATATGCCCCAGTCTTTGATGCCACAACATAATCGTTTCTCTAGAGACTGTAGGAGTTGTTTCTTCTTCAACTCCAATATCAGGAATAGTGGAACTATTACACCCATCACTGATAGTGCTTCCTTGCAGCTTATACAGAGTTCCAAAGAGAAATCCCTTCATCAACACCATTTCTCCTCGAATCATACCACATGTTTCCTTTTCAAATATTGGTTTTACCCCTACATCGTCCATTTTGCTTACAAAAATCAAATTTATGGTCAATCCTGGGATGTGCAGAACATTGGGTAGTGTTTTAATCCTTCCATCTATGAGCCTCAACTTGACTTTTCCTCGTCCTATGATTCTGGTTGTCGATTCATCACCTAGGAAAACATTACCTCCATCATACCTCTCATATTCATAGAACCACTCCATGTGGGGATTCATATGAAAGGATGCACCTGAGTCAACCAACCATGCCTCATGATCTGCATGTGTGCTTGAAGAATCCAAGTACACACCGCCTCCTTCTTCCTTGGAGATCTTTTCTTCTATAGAAGGAGCTTCTTCAAATCCCTTCTTTTTCTCAACTTTGGATCTACACTACTTCTAGTATAGCCCTTCTTTTCCAAATCTCCAACATACCTTTACAAACTTTCTGGGAGATTTAGATCCACCCTTAGACTTAGATCTCCCACTTGAGGAATTAGATCTATTTATTTTCTGGGACTGTCCTCTTGAAAACAAAGCATCTATGCTCTATCCTTCCATGTTCTTTCGTCTCATCTCCTCAGACAACAAAGATGAGACCACTTCATCAAACTTCAAGGCGGTTGTATTACTACCTATGGCCACAACCAGACTATCCCACGAGTCTGGTAATGAGCACAGTAAACTGACACACCTATTTTCATCTAAAATTTTAATCTCAACAGATACTAACTAACTTACCACAGTATTGAAGTCGTTCAAATGCTCTGCCACCGATTCTCCATCTCTCATCCTCAGGTTATACAACTTCTTTATCAAGAATATTTTATTTACTAGGGACTTAGACTGATACAACTTCCCCAACTTATCCCATAAATCCTTGGTCGTAGCTTCCTCTGACACATTCATTAATACTGAATCTGAGAGACATAGTCGGATTGTGTTCTTCGCCTTTCGATCCAACTTTTTCAAGTCATATGTTGAAGTTCATGTAGGTGTAGTACCTGGATCCACCGTGATCCACTGATCTTTGTCCACCAACAGATCTTCCATCTTGAGCTTCTATAGCTCAAAACTTTTCCCATTAAACTTCTTGATCTCCATTTTTGAACTACTCACCATTTCTCTTCACCTAAAGAATCAATATCGCAGATCTCCCACTATAACAAGGCTTATCACAGTCCCAAGCCAAGCCCTTGACCACAAAGACATCCCTCTGAATCCAATAATTTCTCTGATACCAAATGTAGAGTTTAAACTTGTACAATTATTTACTGCAAACATATTTTTAGTAAAATAAGAGAAAAGATACAATGGAAAATAAAC
Source organism: Picea sitchensis (assembly GCA_010110895.2). NCBI lineage: Eukaryota > Viridiplantae > Streptophyta > Pinopsida > Pinales > Pinaceae > Picea > Picea sitchensis. Next base: position 18,242 of record SNQJ01S0240993.1, read on the forward strand.
ACATTCACGGAGATTTTTCCCCTAGAAACCCAAACCGAGAAAACCGACATATTCAATATTCATTCACAATCATACATTGTTTACAATACAATATACATATAGGAGTCAGCAGCATCCAAAACCCTAACCCAATGAACTGGATTAGTCAACAACCCTAATTCCTTAATCGAAAATAGAAAACCATCGGCAAAAACCATGTGCTGAAAAACCTCCCAATAATGGACATGAAAATCGAGGTGACACGAAAAATGAGGCAAAAATGCAACACATTTCTCGAGGCAAAAAAAATTGGGGGGGGCTTGGCAACCCCCGCATTCCTGATGCAACGTAGTAGATGCTATAGCTAGCCATGCAAAGAATATAACACATACCCAACAACCATGGTTAATGCTCCAAGTCCCATAAGTGATACATAAAACCTCATGATGGTGCCCATAACCCAGTAAGAGGCCAAAGATCTTTTAGAGATGATATGTGTGGTGGTTAAAGGTCTCATTTATGGGATTTGAGCTTGATAATGGTCCTAATCCCCTTGTTTTCATCTTTAAACCATGGTGCAAAGTTTGGGATCTAGTCTTCTTATGAAAAAACTACTAATGGCACTCATATTTGTAATGGGATGTCAATGATCACCTATAGAGGTCCTATTTGTTGCTTCAAGGACTTCTTCATAATGCTTAATCCTAAGAAGATTCATATATAGCCTAAGGATATTGCTTCCTTCCTTGACCATGGTTAATATGTTGAGGTCCATTTGTGTTCTACAAAACCTCCTAATGGAACCCATGTCCCACCTGGAGGCCCGATATCTCTTAGAAAGGATATGTGTGGTGGTTCGATACCTCATCATGGCACTTAATCACAATAAGATTAATTTTGGGGATAAGGACCTTTATTTCCTCCCATAACATCCCCAAGACTTGTTAATGTGTGAAAATCCTACTAAGGGTGCCCATTTTCATAATTGGAGGCCAAGGATCACCTATAGAGGTACTTTGTGGTGATCAGACGATTCATTCACAATGCTTTAGCTAGATAAGATTCATATAGTTCCTAAAGATTTCATTTTTCTTCCCTGGCCATTATCAAGGCCCGTTGACCCACCAATGGTGTGAAAACCTCCTTATGGCATTGATATCCTACCCAAAGGGAAAATATACCTTATAGAGGATATATATTGTGATTCATGGCCTCATTCATTACCCCTAAGCTTGAGAATATTCATTTAGGACCTATGGCATAAATTCCTAGTGTGAAAAACTTATTAGGGGCACCATATTCATAATTAGAGACCAAGGATCACCAACATAGGTCATGTGTGGTGGTTAGAGTATTCCTTCACAATGATTGAGCCTAAAAATATTCACTTAGCATCCAAGGTCATTATTTTCCTCCCCATCCATGTTTAAGACCTCAAGAACCATTCATGGTGCATAAATCCGCCTAATGGAATGAGTATCCCAGTATTATGCCAAAGATACCCTAGAGAGGACTTGTATTGTGGTTTGAGGTCTTGTTCATGGCACTTGACCTTGAGAATATTCATTTAGGGTCTAAGACTATTAATATGCTCATATTTCCATAGTAAAGGCCCTAAGATCCTTTCATGGTTTCCAAAACCTACCAATGGTTCCTATATTCCCAATTAAAGGCAAAACATCTCCTCAAGAGGTCATGTATGGTAGTTTGACATTTACTTCATAATGCATGAGTCTAAGAATTTTCAATAGGCGTAAAGAACTCATGTTTGATCCCTAACCATAGTCAAGGTCCCAAGTTCCATTTGTGGTGCACAAAACCTCCTAATAGCAACCATATCCCACTTGAAGGCCAAAGATCCATTAGAGAGGAACTTTGTGGTAATTTGAGACTTAATTCACATCGGTTGAGCACAAGAAGATTTGCTTAGGTCCTAAGGCCATTGTTTTCCTCCCCCAACAATTGCACAAGCTTCAAGACCCTTTCATGTCTTGAAAAATTTACTAATGGTTCCCATATTAATATGGGAGGTCTTGGATTACCTACAGAGGTCATGTGTCGTGGTTCAAATGACTTCTTCACAATGCTTATTCCTAAGAAGCTTCACTTACGGTCCACGGCCCTTATTATCCTCTCCAAACCATGGTCAAGACCCCAAGAACCATTTTTGGCACATAAATCCTCCTAATGGCCCTAATATCCCATTCAGAGGCCAAATATCCCTTTGAGAGGATTTGCGTGGTGGTTTGAGGCCTTGTTCGTGGTGTTGGAGCCTGAGAATATTGATTTTGTATCTATTGCCCTTGTTTTCCTCCCCTAACCATGCTAAAGACCTCAAGTTCGATTCCTAGTGTGCAAAATCTATTAATGGAACTCATATTCATAATGGGAGACCATGAATCATCTATAGAGATCTTGCGTGGTGATCATATACAGGTATTATAGGTTAGGGATTAAGGTTTATAGGGTTATAGATTCTTTGGTTTAAAGGTTCTAAGTATTAAGGTGAAAGTTATTATAGGGTTCATGGGATAATCAATGAGAAAAAACATGCACGTGTTTGATTACTCGTGCACATTCTTATTGAATAAAAACAAATATGGCATAGAGCACAACCTCAATATCCCCTAAAAATGGAGAGACTCTACACATTAATAGACACATGTCATGAATACTATTCTTACATACAATTTTAATCTTTTAGTATGATTTGAAGGAAATTGTTTTCCAATTTCTTGTGGTCGATCCTTGTGAGGATGGGGAATGTACATAGTTAATCAAGAAAGTCATCAAGGAGAACACAACATCATCAAAAAGTCATTGAAGGAAAATAAAAGTCAAAGTAAGGTATGGAAAAATGTAGGCTTTCAGTAGAGGATGGTCCAATTTCTATCCCAACGAATGCCATGGTTCTTTCTACTTCATCTTGGTAGGTAAATCAAATGCCTTCAGTAAAGGTCATTCCATTTCTAACATCAAGTCAACATCCAATAATTGTTTCATCAACAAAAGTTTTCTTAATGAAGAAATTATGTCATTTTTTGTCAGAGCTAATTATACTAATCATGAAATTAGAGAGGCAACAAGTGCACAACCTTTTGGTAAAGAGGTTCCCATGGTGAAGCATCTTGTTGAATAGTTAGACATTCCTCAAACTGGCCATGAGTATTTCCAACCTCCTTCCAACTTTGACTCTTAAGGGATAGAAGGGTTACAAACTCTTGGAAAAATTATACAATAGGGTGGCGAAGAGTGTCAAACTAGGGCTCCACCTTCCTTACCAAAACTTAGCAATGCACGCCAAAGAAATCATAAACACATTCAAGTAGATGAAAGTTTCCTAGAATCCCATGAAGGTAGCATATCTAAATGAACTATTTGTTGTCAATCGTACATAATTATTAAAGAATACTTTGAATACAAAACTAAAACAACTAAATGTAAATTATTTCTATCTTTGTTAAAATCTAGGATCTTGGTTGTCATTAGGAAACTTTTAGGCATAAACATGATTAAAAGTTAAAAAACCAATTTATCATATTGTCACAATCAATTATCAACAAGATCACAAGAAAACAATATTTCTCAATTAAACATATCATGTTAAATTAAATGTCAAAACCCTTCGAAAGTAATTTGTTACAAGAGACAACCTTGACACAACTGACCAAAGATATTCTTGGACCTTCATTAGTACATTTTTTCATTCTAACATGAGGTTAATTGAAGCAATGAAGAGATTAGTGTGTAATTTTTGGCATGAGAACATTGGACCTTCTTCCAACTAAAAAGATGTTCTAAAATTGAAAAAAGGTTCGAGAGATTGTGAACCCCACATTAAATACTTTATTGATATGACATAATTATAACTATATAGACATCAAGAGAGTAATTCCATATTACGAGTCACTACTCTATCAAAGAATTCTTAAACAAAATGTTTCCCATATTAGAAAAATTGTGTGAATAAGATATATTGGCCTACATATTTAATTGGATTCTTAAACAAAATGTTTCCCATATTGGAAAAATTATGTGAATAAGATATACTAGCATACATATTTAACTTTATTTAAGTTGAATAGACAAGGGATGAAGTGTCACATTATGAATGGCATGTTCCTCATTCATCCAATTTATAACAAAGCGTTGCAACAGTGTCCTCAACACCAAAAATTCAACATACTTATTAGTTGTGTATCCCAAATATGATTTGAACTTTAGAAAGTGATATTCCCTAAGAGGATTCCTCGTACACTTCTCCCACTCTTAGGCCCTTGACTATCCCCATTGAAAAATGGCCACACCATATTTTTATCTATCATCTACTCACCAATTTTTCCACCATTTTTTTTTTTTCTTTTAGTCCCCTTGGTAATGTTGAAAAATGGCTTAAATTTGAGCAAATGTTTGAAATGTTGGGACCCTTTATTCTCTACTAATAAGGCATTGTGGCAATCCATATTCCCATAGCATAGCATAATAAATGGGAAAGCTTTGTTATCACTTCCTAATTTTTTTAGGATGTGGGATGTTATCATTTGGTAATTTTTTTAGGATGTGGGACGAAAATCAGAGAGATAACTACAGACCAGCTTGTAGATTAAAAGCTAGCCCTTCCAATCAAAAAGGGCTCTCTTATTGATGTTTTTCCTAGGATGTGGGACGAAAATCACAGAGGTAACTACAGACCAGCTTGTAGACTAGAAACTAGCCCTTCCAATCAGAAAGGGCTCTCTTATTGATGTTCAATTAATACACTGGCTAGATTTTAATGAATGAAGGCTTTCAAAATGTGGCAGAGCAGAGTGAGGTATCCATTGGGCATGGAGTCGGGATCTGAGATTAAAGATCAAAGATCAAGATCTGTTGGATACTTGGTTAATAAAACAGAGGCTAATCAAAGGCAAGATAGAAAATGCTTCTTAATCTTTTGAATTATCGTTATAGTTGGAAGATGAATAGAGAAAACATTTAACTACAATAGATCATAGAGCATCAACCTAGGATGAATTCTAAAATAGTTTTCAGAGGAAAAAGATGAAAATACTTGAATATGCACAGCAGAGTATCAAACTGTGAATGAATTCTGCAGCAACTATCTTATTCAAATATAAGAAGAAAATATATTCATATGAAATTCACAAAGACAAGAAATATATACACATAAGGAAACATCATTGCAAGAATCTCTGAGGCCAAAGCTCTGGTACTTCTGATCCAGACAAATTTCTATTAGTCTCAGAAAATATACAATCACAATGATACTCCTCACACCACTCTCTTGCATTACATTCAAGTAATGATTCTCCTCACACCACTCGAACGATCTCTTGCATTACATTCAAGTAATGATTCTGTCCAAACTGATGACCTTTCCACTCTCAAAATCAAAACTGTACTAACTTCTCTGTTCCCGGTGGGCAATGTAGCAATACTCCTTTTGAGGTTCCAAAAGTGCTCCATGGGAAATTGCTAGATGTTTGATTTGATATCTAAACGTTCAATTGCATATTCAATAGATTCTTGAACCAAAACCCCTTGAATCGAAACCCAAAAGAGATACGAGTTCGACAGAAGCAACAGCGTTGTGTAGAGGAATCATTGACTTCGTTCAATGCCTGTATAAGCTGCGAACCTGCTGAACAATACCAACTAATATCTTCTTCGACCCCTTTAAATGTCACGGATTTGGAACCCCTTTTTGTACAGACACCGTGAAGTCCTGAATCTATCATTAAATAAAAACCTGATCGATGCTAGCTCTGATGAATCTATTTATCCATGGCTTGACACTTAAGCATGATGCGCGCAGGAACCCTTTCAACAACTTGCAAGTTCACCCTCTCGATGATCTAGTTACAGTTGGTGATCCCCTTGACACCTGCATGTTAAATACTTAGCCATTGCGTTCCTCGCATGATTCGAACCGGGCACTTGTTATTTGGTTCGAGTTTTTCCCTTGGCGCGTTTGATGAGTATTCTCGGCATTTGGAATACCCCTTTGACCCCTAAAAGAGATCTGGATACTGGATCTTTAGTTCGGGTGCGATTTGGCATTTATGTGTAAAGTCTACAGGTATACATATCCTACCCCTTCTGAATTTGAATATACATACCCTACCCCTTCTGAATTTGAACTTGTGACCTCTTAAGAGGAAACACATGTTCTTAACCATTAGGTCCACTCAGGCTGTATCTCCTATAACATAAGATAAGAGATTGGGCCTCGGGCCAAATATTTTATAAAACCCTGTTGTAGCAAGCCCGAGAACACAATGAGCCTATAAAATCAAGCCCTTTTTTTTATCTGCTCATACTTACAAAATTTATAAAAAAAATTGCATGTGATAACAAGCTCTAAATCATTTAAGTTCCCTCCTTTGAAACAAGTATTTTAGAGAGTCTTCAATGCCCTCATTAGACCATATGTCTTGTAATCTAATCTTTTGTCTAACATCCTACCGCAATTGTTTTATATAACATCCTACCACAATTGTTTTATATAATCACACTTTATAGCTAGATGAGTTATATTTTCCTTGTCATACAAACAAACACTGCACATGCTAGGGCCTTGATAAGACCATGGTTGTATCAAATCCTAGTTGGTCAAAAAATGGTTATTTAGAATTAGCCACATATGAATCTATGTTTTCATTAGGGCCTTGACTTTCCAAATATGAGCCTGCCACCATCTTAACTAAACCTTTTGAGAACATAACCTTGTACCCTAATTTAGCTGTGAACAAACTTGAAATCTTATACATGCCCCGCTTCAAAGAGTCTGGCGCATACATGGGTCTTATGTGTCTTTTTTGTAGCTCTAAAATGAATTGTGACTAAACATCTCACCAATCACCTTCAACGGCAAGAATTTGGCTAGACTTCCACCCCTGATGCCAAATATTTTTCCTACCATGATCCACTATATGGTTTAATGTGTAATATCCTTGTGTTGGCAGCAACACATGATTTTTGATATTGTACATGATTGAAAGAATTTGCATCTTTCTGTAGCTGCCATCAACCTGTCTATAAACACTTTTCTGAGTTTATTATGACTGATTGGGTTCAAGCCTACTTCATTAATTTTTACTATTTCGATTTTCGATTGTTTTATCTTTAATTCATGGTTGCAAGCATGAATTAAACATAAAACTTGGCTTGTTATTTTAATAATTTTTTGCCTTAGGTATATCGTTCAACAAACCACTCATATGAAATTGAAATATAAATCTTATAAAATGGTTGTTAGACCCATTTTTTTGTGTTAATACGATTATTGTTTCAATGGTTTGATAGTTTTTGATTTGTGAAGAGCATTTGATATTTTTTGATAGTCTTGTGACGAATTCAGTGGTCGTACCAACAGTCATACAAATGAATACACACCTGATGTACTCATGTCCTCACCTCGCCTTGCTGGCTTAACATATTAATGAGTCATTCATTACATGCATAGGGTTTCGGTACTCTGTATGTTTGGCTCTCATCACAAGGGATGGTAAGGATTACAATCAAACCCCTGGTTTTCACTCCCACTATTCGAGTTATGATAACACACAGGCTATGTTATTTTCATGTCTCCACT
>SNQJ01S0240994.1:0-13501 GCA_010110895.2 Picea sitchensis
ATTGCAGCCTACTTCTTAAGAGTTGACGAAACAGTGAATGCAATCATAGGATTGGGGGAAGAAATCGAAGAATCTGTAATTGTTCAAAAGGTACTAAGATCTCTTCCTATGAGATTCAACCCTAAGATATCATCACTAGAAGAAAGATCATATCTGAACTCAATAAGCATGGACGAATTGCATGGAATCTTCACAACATATGAAATGAGAACTGAACAGGAAAATCCAGATGTAAAAGAAGCAGCCTTCAACGCATCCAAAAGATCAAAGCAAAAGAAAAAGGAACAAGAAGAATATAGCAGCAACAACGACGTCTCAGAAGATGATGAAGAAGTGGCCAACTTCATCAAAAGACTGAACAAGGGAACCAATGGTAGGTATAGAGGTAAGCTTCATTTAATTTGTTTTAATTGTGATGGTATTGGTCATTTTGCTAACAAATGTCCTCATAAGAAAAAGAGAAATGATGAAGGTTACTCAAAAGGCAAACACATATATAAAAGCAAAAGAACTACAAAGAAAGATTTCAAGAAAAGCTTATGCATCAAAGAAGACATCTCATCATGAGATGAAGATGAAATCAGTGACAGTGAGATAGGAAGAGTTCTATTCATGGCAGTAAAATATTATGACAAAGAAGACTCCGAAGAAGAATATGAAGAAGCCAAAGAAGGATATGAAGAAGTCAAAGACGAAATTGAAGAGGCAAAAGTTGACTATCGAGAAGAATTAATGTGTGCCATAGAAGTTATCAGAAGAGAAAAGAAGAAAAACAAGAAACTACAAGCAGAACTAGACAAGAAAAAGGGCACTCGAGAACTAGAACAAATGATCACAAGATTGAAGGTTCAAATAGAAGAAGATAAAAGAATTGAAGAAGCACTCAAAGAACAACTAGAATAAAAGGACAAGATCATTGGAAACTTGGAAGCAGAGATTATCACACTAAGAAAGGATATTCAAAAGAAAAATATGCAGAATAGCTCAAAAGTTCTTGATGACATTATTAGTAGTCAAAAATCTCATCTTGACAAGTCTGGACTTGGATACAATCAGACAGAAAAGGGATCAAGCTCCAAAACAACAGAGCAAGAAACAAATCCAAAAAGCTATGCAGAAACAATCAAAGGGAATAGGAAGATATACAAGGAAGATTACATGGACACTCCTCCACCGAGAAGATTCATATTTCAGAATCAACAACAGACATATAGGCCTCAAGAAGAAGAAGGATTCATAAGAGCACCTTCCTTCAGAAGATCTTCAACTCTCAGGTATCAAACTATATTTTTTGGTTTATGTTATGCATGTAATAATTTTGGACATAAAGCTATGAATTGCAGAGCTAACAACATGAACAATAACAACTTTGAGAGTCATACACAAAGGGGTTACTCAAGAATACCTAGTGAAACACAAATAAGAAGTTACAACATGTTTGAATCTTTGAGCACTGAAGTAGAATGTTACAAATGTAACAATTTTGGACACGTGGCCAAAAATTGCAGAATGACAGTCCCTTCTAAAGAAACTCAACATAATAACAACAATCACTGACAAGAACCTCAGAAAACGACATGGATAAGAAAGTAAGATCAGTATAGCAATGAAGAATGCACAGTCTCTCTACAAGCTAAGAAGAAGAAACACGGTTGGTACGTTGACAGTGGGTGTTCAAAACACATGACAGGTGATAGAGACAAATTTCTTACATTGCGAAATGAAAGAAATGGATCAGTCTCCTTCGGAAATGATAATTCAACTAAAATCATTGGAGAAGGCACAGTTCGAATTGGGAACAAGAATAAAAATGCACAAAATGTTCTACTGGTAGAAGATATGAAACATAATCTTCTAAGTGTGAGTCAAATGTGTGACCAAGGTCATAAAGTTACTTACGATTCACAAAAGTGTGAGATAAGAAGAGAAGGTTCAGGGAAATTGGTCGGTACAATTGCAAGAACTTCAAACAACATATATGTGTTAAGTGAAATTGGAAATAAAAAGTGTTGTCTAGGAAGGTAAGATGAAAGTTGGCTATGGCACAAAAGAATGGGTCACATGCATTTTGATAACCTTGTCAAAGTCATCAAAACAGAAGCAGTCAGAGAAATTCTCCAAATCATGAAACCAACCAACACTTTATGCAAGCATTGTCAACAAGGAAAGCAAACAAAGACCAGGTTCAAATCAAAGGAATATTCAACAACAAGACCACTGGAAACTGTGCATACTAATCTAGTTGGACCAACTACAACAAAGGGCTTAAAAGGTGACAGATACTTTATGTTATTAGTTGATGATTACATAAGAATGACTGCAGTTTACTTTCTCAAGAACAAGTCAGAAGCTTTTGAAAACTTCAAGATCTACAAGGAAATGGTTAAAAATGAGATGGATTCAAGTATCAAATGCTTGAGATCTAATAATGGAGGAGAGTTCACTTCAAAGGAATTTATAGACTACTGCAACAATCATGGAATAAAAAGGCAATTCTTCGTTGCTAGGACACCTCAACATAATGAAATTGTTGAAAGAAAGAACAAGACAATACAGGAAATGGCTCGAACAATGTTAATGGATTCCAAATTGACAGATATATTTTGGACACAGGCAGCGCGTACAACAATTTACATTCAAAATAGAGTAATGCTTATAAACAACACTGATAAAACTCCCTACGAGCTATGGAAAGGAAGACCAACAAATGTGAAACACTTCAGATTTTTTGGAAGCAAATGTTACATCAAAAGAGAAGATGACAGAATGAGAAAGTTTGATTCTCGTGTGGACAAAGGAGTACTTGTTGGTTACTCAAGTACAAGGAAAGCATACACGTGTTACAATATAAGATTGAACAAAGTTGGGGAAAGCATCAACATAACAATTGATGAAACGGGTAGACCATAATCAAAGGAAGAAGAAAACAAATCAATGGAACAATTTTTCGAAGAAGAAGAAGTGGAAGATGAAGTAAAAAAGGAAGATGAAGAGAATCTGACAGAAACCGAAGAGCAATTTCATCAAGTATCTCCAAAGACACCTAGGAAACGAGTACAGAAGAATCATCTTTCAGATCAGATTATTGGAAACAAAGATGCAGGAGTTGAGACTAGAAGAAAAATCCGTTCACCAGAACAAACACACGTAGCACTCTTATCTACAATTGAACCAAACTGTTTTGAAGTAGCCAACAAGGATGAATTTTGGAATAAGGCCATGAATGAAGAATTGGATCAAATAGAGAAAAATGACACTTGGGAACTGGTTCCAAGACCAAAGAATAAGAATGTGATCGGCACAAAACGGGTTTTCAGGAATAAATTAAATGAAGATGGACAAGTTACAAGGAACAAAGCTAGATTGGTATGTAAATGATATGCACAGATTGAAGGAATCGAATTTGAAGAGACATTTTCCCCAGTTGCCAGAATGGAAGCAATCCGGTTGCTTTTAGCCTATGCATGCTCCAAAAATGTTAAAGTATATCAGATGGACGTAAAATCAATTTTTTTGAATGGGGAACTTGAAGAAGAAGTCTACATTGAACAACCAGAAGGATTTCAGTTGTCAGAGAATGCAGATTATGTGTGTAAATTAAAGAAGGCCTTGTATGGTCTAAAACAGGCTCCTAGAGCATGGTTAAAGAAGGCCTTGTATGGTCTAAAAAACAGTCTTAGGAGCATGGTACTCTAGACTGATAAGTATCTGCATTGTAGCAGACAGGGTTCAAAAGGAAGTGCGCATAACAACCCTACATCAAGGTAAGTGAAGGTAATATTTTATTAATTGAAATTCTATGTTGATGATATTATTTTTGGTGCAGTGATGATGACATGTTAAGCTAGAAATTTGGTAAAGACATGGAAAATGAATTTGTCGCCGTTACTTGGAGAACTATCCTTCTTGGGATTCGACATTAAAGCAACCAAGGAATTTTTATTTCTCAAACAAGTATATCATAGAAATTCTAAAGAGGTTGAATGGGCGACAAAACCAAGTATCACTTCCATGCAAACCAATTGCAAGTTGGAGCAAAGATGATGATTCAAAGTCTACGATCAGAGGCAATACAAGTCAACATCGACAACCTACTATATGCGACAACATCCAAAACAAATGTAACGCATGAAGTTGGACAAGTGGCATGATTTCGAGCAACAATCCAAAGGAGTCACATGTGTTAGCAAGGAAGAGGATTTTCAGATATCTCAAAGGAACAAAGAGTTTTGGATTATGGTATCCAAAAGGAAATGATTCCATCACTTCTATTGCCTGCTATTATACGCGTGATTGGGAAGGTTGTTTTGATGACTGACGAAGCACCAAAGGAGCAACATTCTACTTGGGTGAGGTTTAGTATCAAGGCTAAGCAAGAAACAATCATCAATATCTTTATCTACAATCGAGGCGGAGTATACTGCAGCAACAACATATTGTACAAAAGTTCTTTGGATGAAACAAACCGAGAAGATATACAGAGTACATGATGAGCCCATTCCAATATATTGTGATAATACAAGTGCCATCAAGATATCAAAAAACCCTTGATGCACCTAAGATGAAACACATTCCAAATCAAGTATCACTTTCTACTGAGCAAGCTGCGTAAAAGAACATCGAGTTGACTATAATAAAAGAACAAGTGACAAACATCTCTACAAAACCAATTTCTATGGGAATCCCTTGAATATCTTTGTCGAGACTCATATTTATTTCTGCTCCAAAATGAATGTTTTGAATGATTATCTTATATGTTCAGATTTAAAATGAGAAGCACCATAAGAGGATAGTTCATCTAGGGGGAAGAACCCCGATTGAAAGATACCCTTTCCATTGATGACAAAGGGGGAGATATATTTATCGATGCATAGGACAAAGGCATAGGACAAAGCTAAGTAATGGTTCCGGGGAGCAGATTTATTAGATAATGAGGGACATAGGCATAGGACAAAGGTATTGGTTCCGTGGGGAGAAGGATTGGCCCATAATAAAGGAGTGAGGCATGGTTCCAAGGGGAGCATGAGTGATATGATTTCGCATTGTATCAAAGTGTTCCACTCAATGCCAATTGGGAGATTGTTGATTAAGGCTTGCAATGGACCCAAGATTGTTTGATGTAACAATGAATCATTATTGTCTTTCATGGTTGATAATAAGTAGAAATGGATGAACTTCAAAGTGGTCCCCTTATGGTGAAATCTCTCATGAGAAGACGCTTATGATTGAGTTATCCTAGAAGCGGCTATTAAAGAACCCATGCTTATTTGTGGAATAATGAGACGAATGCCAATGAATTTGTCAGGAAAAATATCCAAGATGGATAGTGATTTTCATGCCATTCTGGTATGTGGAACGCCACATAACCCCTCGTGGTTAGAGAGTTATGGCCATGAGAAGTTGAAGAACCAAGGTTTGGGTAATGGACCCAAGTTTGTTTGATGGATAATGGTATTAGTTTCGATATATTTTCAGGTAATACTCATTCTATATGAATAGTACATGTGTCATTTCCGATTTCTCGGTATGTGGAACGCCGCCATAACTCTTCCTGGCTTGAGAGTTATGGCCTTAATGGTTGGAGGACCTCATATGTCATCTATGAAGCCCCAAAAAGGTCAAAGTAGCCAAAGTGGTTTAAGAGTTTTTAAAGACAAATAATAAAGTGAAGTGATGAGTGTAATTCATAATTCAAAGTGAATACAAAAATAAACTATTTAAATAATAAATTTAATGGAGAAATTGAAGGGTTAACCCTAAAATAAGGAAAGTGGACAAAGTGACCTAGAAGATGTTTTTAAGGAAGCTACTTGGAGAGTATAAATAAGAGGGAAGGCCATCTCATTTAAATCACACTTGAGCATATTTAATACCTATAGGTGTCTGATGTAACCAAGGGATATCTAAGGCAAATTTATGAGGGAAGGTGAAGAAAAGAAGGCCAAAATTCAAGGAAGGATAAATTCTTTTGATGATGCTTTCTCAGGTATGTTATTTACAGGTCATCTCACCATTTTCGCAATAACTTTTTTTCTAGAATGATTACGACTGTGAAATTGATATTCCATTGAGGAAACATATCTAAGTATCTGTGGTAAAAAATTCAGCTTGTGAGTCATTGTATTTTTGGAGTTACACTCCGTGGAAAATAGGGTTTGTGGCTAGTCCCGAAACTAGTCAAAAACAAGTGTTTCAGGTAAAAACGTCATAACTTATTCATAACAGATCCAAATTCAGTAAGACCAAATGTGTTGGTTAGAGTACAATATTTAGTATGTTTTTTAACAGTTTCATATCGATTCAACAAATATTCTATGCGGGACACGCTCTACAAAGTCACTCTCTAGAATAAGATATAATTCAACAAGGTATGCCATTTTTGCTATAACTAGTTTTCTGAGAGGTTCCAAGAAGTGACACCTGGAGGAATTTCATAAAACACACTAAAGAAAATTGTGTATCAGTTTCAAATATTTATTCATTACAGGTACAAAGTTATGATTATTCCAAGTCAGGGTTGTTGATAATCCAAAACTAGTCATGTGAGACTAAAGAAAAGTTTGATGTAAATGCTAGTCTCTTGTTGTTTAAAGTTAAGGAAAGTTTGCAGGTATGTGATCATATACACCAGGTCTATTACAGATTTATAAATCATATTTGGATGATGAAATTGATGAGGGACTTTGGTTGAGGTACAAGTTGGGTACATGGTTGAGACAAGTAGTTGATGAGTTGGCACATACATGAGGTGTACAGTCGATGATGTTGGTACATATTGATGAGTCATAGTTGATGAGTAGTTGACACATGATTGGTACATACTTGAAACATGGCTGGTTGCACTTGTTTATGGTATAGGTTGATTACAGATTGTTTGGTACAGGTTGGTGCATGGTTGATGCACTTGTTTATGGTATAGGTTGAGGTACAGGTTGATGCATGGTTCGAGTTTATTGGTACAAGTTTACATCGGTATATTTCATAGTGATAGTGTGACAGTGGTTCCATCATTCTACTTCTACTTCAGGGCAGTTGGACGGGGCAAGGACAAGTGGTTGTAGCCGGAGAACTTAGGGGGTTGTAGCCAGAGAATTGGGGAGTTGGAGCTTCCCTTAGGTTGTAGCCTAAGAAACTAGGGGGTTGGAGTCTCCTTCCAGTTGCAGTTGGAAAACAAAGGAAGTTGGTGCTTCCAATGAATGTAATTCTTCAAGACATATAAGAAAAAACGTTCTGTGGTCTTCTCCCGATTTGAGTTTCCACGTAAAACACTGGTGTATTGTGTATGTGTGTGATTGTGCATTTCTTATTGCTCATTATTGGATAATAATTCTACATTGATATAACACTTGGATTATTTGGAGAAAAAGGATTATAATTACGCTATTACTGATTCACCCCCACTCTCAGTAATCCAACAGAGGTATGGTAGTATAACTATGGTGGATATACACTGAATATCTATAGATTTTTAATTCAAGTGCTCATCTGTATCTTGCTATTGCCAAATTTTGTACATTAGTGAATATGAACATATGGGAAACAAATTGATTCATTCTCCCTTAGATTATTTATACTTAACACTAAGATTGTAAATGGGTTGGTTAAAGGATTAATACTTTCTTCTTGCAACCAACTTCATGATGTATTTTATTGTACAATTTTATTCAAGTGACGAAAATTTAGAGTCGATTTCACTGCCCAAATTATTGTGCCAACATATGTGGTGTATGAACTCATTTCTATTTAAGTTGTTTTCATTATTTAACATGCCATGAATCATTTATTGCATATGCTAAAGTGGTTTCTTCACATGATGAATGTGCACTCCTAGTTGGATCAAATTAGTTTCAAAACATTGTTTTGCATGTAAGCATTGATAGAGTTTATGCACAATTTATGGTAAACTCTCTCTCAAATGAATAAAGAGATGGAGAACCATTTATAGCATTGTGTAGAACTATGCAAAGTGTGAGTTTCCAGTCTCTTGGTAGATTCATGTGTAAACTAAGATCAAGAGGTAGTGGAGGAAGTTTTTCATTGAATCTAGGCTCCTTTATGAAATTAGAAACTAAGATTAAAGTTCTTCCCTATGATGGTCAAACCAATGCCCTAGGACTTGATGGTTCACTGAGGTAGATATATTCCTTTTATGAAGTGTAATAATTTACAAATGAAAAAAGGGTCACCTTTACAAAGTTGTAAATGTGTAGATAAAATTTGTTATAGTGGGAGAATTTGTGTAAGTGTAGATAGATAGGTGCCACTTAACCGTGATGTATGACTAGCTCAAGAGCATTGTCAAGGACAAATTATATCCCATCAACTATTGGAAGGAGTAACAAATACAATGTTAGTGCCTATGATAAACGTCCAATTAGATGAAACATGACTACATCCAAGAATTTAACCATTATACCATCTAACAAAAAGTGACGGGGGAAAGAACAATTGCCCCTATATGCTAAGTGGCACACCATAGAGAAAACCAAAACAAAGTTGCCTTAACTTGTAGGATAATTATTGAAGACCAACAACTACTTCAAGAGGTTTGATCCTAGAAGGAGTCAAAGATTGATTATGTTCACAACTACATGATTCACACTAATGGGATAATCAAGTATGAAATTGTCTAAGTATGGGTGCACAAATTTGGCTACTAATACTTGAGGTGCAAAATAGCACAAAATTATTGTTGTGAGATGCACATTGTAGTGGGAAAGATCAATGTGGATAAGAGTGGCAAATTGAAATAGTTCGTCACAACAAATCTTTCTATAACTTTATTATGGTATTTATATAATTTGGTATGTGTACTTTTGCTATCTAATTGTTGAAGAAGAAATAATTGAAATTAAAGTGGATAATGCATTCAACCATTAACAATTTGACATAGAGATTTACCCGAGAGAAACCTACTCCAGGAAAACTCTGCAATGGAATGGCTTTGACTACTATTCTTTATTGATAATTTTGAAAGAAGAGATATTACATATCACAATATCTTTAACAATCAGAGACTAATTTGCAATGGACTCCAACTATTACAACATTTCCTTCCACTTTCTTAGCTTGCAATCTTCATCTAGAATAAAAATTAGCTATTGGACTCCAAACTAGCTCCATTCTCTTGGCCCTTTTGTTTCTATTGAAGGGAAATTTATATGCCAGGTTATGGTCATTTGAATTCCCATTGGGACTCTTCGAATGACAATTTATTTGGTCTTCCATATTAAAAAATTTTTATTGACCCATACCCGATGACCATTCGTATTCCATTTAGTCACACAATTTAGTATGAGTAGCTGTATCACCCAATCACATCAATATATAGTGAATGGTGGTCTGCTAGTCAAATTGAAACATACTTGCTATTGGGTTGTTACCATTTATAGTGTACCTAGTCTCCCACTGAGTCCTGTTACCACCACTTACAACAAGCTCTAAGATTGCTCTGATACCAGAATGTAATGTCCCTAGCCACCCCAGGCTAGGCCATGTCACAAAATCTCAACTTCAACCTCTAGGATATGCTTTGTAGCAACCCAAGCTCACTACTGGACAATGCTACTTCAAAATTCCTAGTGCGTAGATACTAATTATAACACTCCTAGTTACAAGTAGACCAGATTAAATGCGCACAACATTAAGGTACGATGCCCAGACTCATGTTAAGTCTCTCTCTACGAGTACACTTCTTTTAATACAATTATAGCAGTGGAATAATGTCACAAATCCTCTGCGTGCTATAGGTCTTCAATACACACACACACACATTATTGTGCGCACAACGTTCTACACACAAGTATTACCACACACACAATCAATCCAATGTTGCACACATATTCCATCACTTTGTGCATGCAGACTACTTCACTGTGCACTCCACGATTCATACCATGCCTTGGTATCTTCTAATCATACCAAATAGTTTAACTTACAAGAATAATTAAGAACTATCATACTTCTCATGAGCAACGCTCTGTGTGTGTGTGTGTGTGTGTGTGTGTGTATATATATATACAGAGAGAGAGAGAGAGAGAGAGAGAGAGAGAGAGAGAGAGAGAGAGAGAACAAGAAACACTTATAACTATCATGCTCACATGTGACGCAACATACAAGAATACAAAACCTAAATATGTATATATAAGTAGTACATTGCACAAAGTTAACCACCATATGCAGATGCAAATTCATACAGAAGATAAACCCATTTAAAATATAGCATTAGAGCACACAATAATTAAAAAAGCCTGTGAAGGACACTTATCTCTTATGAAAAGTCACCAACTGCATGCAACACTTAGACGTTCCTCCAAGCCATAGACTTTGTCGCTCATAATATTTCAATGACAGGTCACCCCGAAGCTGGGCTTAAACTCCATAGAAAAAAGGGTTCCTATCGCCAAGCTATGGTATGATATTCAACAAATACTTGGTCCAAGGTGTTGACTACTGCAACTATCCTATAGTCCCTCATTCCTCACATGCATGTCCCACCCCAGGAAGTGTGCCCCTTCTCTGCTCAAAATTCCTTCGACTACCTCACTTCCCTTTCGGGTCTTCAACAACATGCTAGACATGAAGTCTCAGAGCCCTATATCTAATGCCCAATGCACTAGGGAACAATTCCTAGCAAACTCTCACCTTGAGAGAGTGCTCACGGGCCTGACAACCCGCCTCTTCGACAATAAAAAAGCCTTCCCAAGCAAAGGGTTAAACAAAATGACAATAAGTTACTGTAAATTATGTATTCCTTCATAGAGGAAATCTGTCTGAACCATCCTCAAATGAGTGATGCTTCGAAATGAATGATTCCCCCAATTACACTAAGGCCAACAATATATATTGCATGCCTTCAACTTGACACTTGTCACCTTCAGAAGTAGCTTTAGCCACTTGGTGACTCGTTCCATACCCTTAGAACTTAGGATAAAAACATATCCATAAATTAAACTTCTAGAAATATTAATAAAATATTCCCTTGACTTAAGATTCCTCTTTTTCCTTTTTACGTGGAGTTTATCCCCCATCTCTTTTTCATCTCAGTTGAATCTACATGCAGTGATGTGGTTATATTAATAATCCTAAGAGTGATTACATTTACAATATAGGTGCACTGGCCTTATGCATCCAGGTTCACCAACCTTAAAACACAACATATATACAAAGGCCCCGTGGTCTCAAAACTGCGTGCTTAATCTGATGTGCACACTCTTCATTTGGTGTCCCATCTGCACACACTTAAAATGGTGTGTGCTACATTGTGAAATGTGCATGTTCTTTCTTTTATGCACACTCCTTGCGCAATCACCAACTAAGGAATGTTTGCACAAAACTGAATCTAAGACTTGATACCAACAACTCACCAGCTTACACACACACACACACACACACACACACACACACACATTTATACTTACATTTACATTTGACGGCATAGGGGTATTACATTCCCCTCCCCCTTATTTATGAACTGTCCTTAGTGCATTACATACACATGTATACTAAAAACTTTCAAAAGTCTTCAAAGAGATGCGAATACTCTGCTCGCATAGCATCCTCATGTTCCCAAGTTTCATCCTCGAGACCTTAATAGGTCCACTATGTTGATGTTGGGTATGTGTTATAGTCTTTTCCAAGCTCATAGGGGGGTTTGAGGGGGACCAATAGGCCCCCCCTTGGGGGGTGCAGGGGGGCGAAAGCCCCCTGCGTGGGGGTTTAGGGGCAACACCCTCGAGAAATTATTTTTGCCTCGTTTTTCATGTTGCCTCGATTTTTGTGTCCATTGTTAGGTGGTTTTTCGGCACATGGTTTTTTGTCGATTGTTTTATATTTCTGATTAAGGAATTAGAGTTGTTGACTAATCCAGGTCATTGGGTTAGGGTTTTGGATGTTGTTGGCTCCTATATGTATATTGTATTGTAAACAAAGTATCGCTATGAATGAATATAGAATATCTTGGTTTTCCGGGTTTGGGTTTCCAGGGGAAAAATATCTATGTAATGTTTGTAAGTTTTAAACCTGTGAAGTAAAGCAATGCATATAGATTCTTAAGCAAAACAAAAATTAATCAATGGATCATACACATAGTACACAAAGATTTATACTGGAAACCCTGAATCGGGGAAAACCTTTCTTATATTTGTTATATTGAATTTCACCATTCACCATACAATATATACAATGTTTTTAGGTATTCTGTAGATACCAAAACCCTAACCCTTTAATCCGGGATTAATTTAAAAAACTGCTAAAAATAGCAAAAATCCACCCAAAAATAAATTTTGGGGCGTTGCCTCGAACGTTGCGTGTAACCAGGGGGGGCAAGGTAGGGCCATACCTGGCCCCCCCTGGGACCTAGTGGGAAGTGCCCGACGCACACGACACAAATACCACTACTAGAGGGATCGTCAGTTGTAGTTGTCTAATCTGCTGCGCCCACACACATACATGCAAAGAATATAACACATACCCAACATTCTACCTCTTGTTGTTTTCTTTGCATCCAGGGGTCCACAGGATTATATAGTCAAAAATCTAGGGCAACAATGCCCATTGTTACTCTACACCAAAAGAAATTTCCTGTGCTAACAGACTTTGTCATTGAATTTGCAACATTCTTCAAAGTGTCAACCTTTTCCAGCAACACCTTCTTTTCCTCAACCATGTCTCACAAAGTGATACTGAACATCAATATGCTTTGTCTTTGAATGATAAGCTGGGTTCTTTGCCAAGAATATTGCACTCTGACTGTTACAATCTAATCTCACTGCTTGTTGTACCAACCCAATGCCTGAACACAATCTCTGTAACCATACTGCTTCCTTGCTTGCATGAGTGGCTACCATGTATTCAACTTCTGTAGTTGAGAGTGCCACTATAGCCTGTCTTTTGCTCATCCAACTGATTTCTCCTCCAAATAGATTAAATACATACCTACTAGTAGATCTTCTGCGATCCAGATCTCCAACCCAGTTTGCATCAACAAAGCCATGTATGTCCACCACTCTGTCCAATCCTAGACTTCCTTGGTAGCACAATCCATAATTGGTAGTGCCACACAAATACCCGAAGACCCTCTTTATTGTTGTGCAATGCTCCTTCCCTGGTTTTGACATATACCTTCTCAAAACTCCCACTGCATGTGGAATGTCCGGTCTAGTACAGACCATTGCATACATCAAATTGCCAATTGCACTGGCATATGGAACATGGGACATGTCCTCTTCTTCTTCCTGTGTCTTGGGACACTAATCTGTAGATAACTTTACACCTATAAGAATAAGAACCTTGACTGGTTTACTTCCATACATATTAAACCTCTGCAATATCGTCTCAACATATTTTCTCTGATTCAACCAGAGTTTCCTGTTTGCATGATCTCTTTTAATTTCCATTACCAGAATGAAGTTAGCAGCATCGAGATCCTTCATGTCAAATTTGGAGGATAGCTGTGATTTCACCTCCTTGATAACATCCATGTTATTTCCTACCAACAACA
>SNQJ01S0240996.1:0-13501 GCA_010110895.2 Picea sitchensis
CAAAGCCCTCTCTAACTGGTTTTCCCCTTGTGGGTTTTTCCAGGGTCGAAGTTAGACCGATATCTTTGTGTCTATATTTTCTGAGTTTTGCATATTGCTGATATTTTATTTCTGCGTTGAAAACGATGTTCAGAATCCTCATGTTTCAGTTCTGAAATTTATTTATGTTAAGTTTTTTTATATGCTGAAACACCAGGCTGTAGCTTATGTTGAAACACTAGGCTGTAGCATATGCTGAAACACCGCTGTGAGTATATGCTGAAACACCAGGCTGAGTATATGCTGAAACACCAGGTTGAGTATATGCTGAAACACCAGGCTGTAGCTTATGCTGAAACACCAGGTTGCAGCTTATGCTGAAACACCAGGCTGTAGTATATGCTGAAACACAGTGATGAGTCATATGCTGAAACACCAGGCTGTAACATATGTTGAAACAGTGCTGAAACTGAGTTTGGCATTTAAATTTGACTGAAAATTCAGCGAGACTGAAACTGGGTTGGGATTTTGAAAAATTAACAGGTGTTGCAATGCACTGAGTCGCAGTGGGAGCGTGAATTCCCTTACAACAATGGAGGCCATGACCAAGTAAACATAATGGACCATACCATAAAGGATCCCTAGATATGCCTTAATATTACCCTTGAGGAACATCAAGAGAGCATAAAGGAAGTGGCCAGAAAGGATAGGATGGAGGTGATAAATAGCCTGGACCAAGAATCAAGAGAAAAGTTGAAGAAACAAGAATTCCAAGTGTATACTAGACAAAATAAATTGAACCAACCTCTCTCTACCAGTCCCACAACATCCCAAATAAGGCCTCCACCCATGAACATGAAAGAGTAGAATTAAACTTTGACTTTGAAGGGGAATTATCCAAGATGCATGTGGCCATGCCCTTGAGAAAAGTCATCAAGGTACCATTCGTCCAAGAAAGATTTGATAATTTTTTCAAAGGATTAGATGGACCAATTGACCCTCCTATTATGATACAAGTTGATCACTTTAGGGTCTAGTATGATGAACACCCACCTTTTTTCATGACCTTATTGATAAATAACAAGTTCCTTAACAACTGTATGTTGGATTCAGGTGCAGGTACCAACATGATGTCTCTAAAGGTCATGGAACAATTGGTCCTAAAAGTCACACAAACTTATAGAAATCAATGTGGATTTGAATCTAGAGCCATACCCACACATGGGGTGACTGAAAATATGGAAGTATGCCTTAGAAGATACCCCGAGAGAATGATCCATATGGACATTGTAGTGGTAGATGTCCCAGATGTGTGGGGAATGTTGTTCTCTGGGAAATTTGTTGCAATGTTGGGAGACACTCTAGAGATGGACCTCACTTATATCAATGTGCCTATGAACGATGGAACAATAAGATGTCTCCCGAATGTGCTAATGACCAAAATCCATGTGCGAGAAATCAATGACCACATCAAAACTAACGAAGCACATGAGCCAGTCATAGAAAGTCTTCCTAAATTTTCTCCGGATGATATGCCTTTAGCTATAGAAGAAGACTTTGATTAGAGATAATGGCCAAAGAAGGAGGTATATCATCAAATCCTGAACAAATATAAAGACAAGGAATTTGGGGTTGTCAGGTTATTAAAGAAAGGAGAAGATAATGTATTGATCCAACCATCCCAACATGAAGTTTTCACAGCAAAGTCCCACCCTCCTCCCTCAAGACAGTACACCAGGGTTCCCAAGAAACAACCAAGTTCAAAACCAGAGATTACAAAGAGGGAGACACAGTATGGATGTGGGACACAAATAAGGGAGATCCTACTAATGTCAAAGGAAATGCATAGTTTTGGCTTGGACCCTTCAGCGTTGGAAAAAATTCAGTCATTGATGCCTACTATTTGTCTACATTTGAAGGAAGAAGGTTCCCATTACCAGTTAGAAGGCACCTCCTCAAACCCGATCAGGAGGCAGATACTTGACTTCACAAGTAATTAGAGGTAAGTAGGTAGGAATTTGCATTCATTGTATATACCATTTTCATTTCATACTAGAATAGCTTGAAGTTCCATTTGTATATGTGTTTTCTTTCATTTTATGTACTATATATATATATATATATATATGAGTCGGGGGTGATATCACCATCCCAAATGATTACTAATAGTCTTATGTTGAGATCAAGGAGGTCACAGGTTATTCCAGAGATGTTGATGTTATCATGCGCTCTACGGTGAGCACATGTCCCTGAGTTGGAGCCAGATGTTATCCCCTAGCCTAGGGATAACTAAAGAGATTATGTCTCGAGGCCCATAGGTCCTAGACATGGAGTACCGAGATCCTGATCGACTCGAGCATGGACCTGGAGGGACCATCCTTTTCTTCTTTAGTGCCTCCACTTTGTCAGCAATAGCAACATCCATCACATCGGCTTGGTCCTATAGTAGAAATGGGTCTTGCTCCATGAGGTAATGAGTCAGGGTATCATGGTATGTGTCACTCTAATTCTCGAAACATTTGAATATATGCATTTAATTTTATTTTTCTTCTAATGTTTGCTTGGACCTTATGCCTTTCCACTTGACCACACCTGGGGGGAATGACAGGATTCCCTAGTAATCCAGTTCCCATAGGGTTTGAGTTTCCACTGGGGGGATTCATGAAAGGTCATTGTCCACTCCCACCATAAATACAACTTTTCAAATTTTTCCTACTCATCCATCCCATACACTGGTCCGGGAATTGGGTTGGTCAAACTAGCCAAGGGTTGTACCTTACCTTGTGAGAAGAAGGGGCTAAAGGTCCAGAGGTTAAAAGTAGATAGAAAAAGGTAAAAGCCAAAAGAATTAAACCTTTATATGTTTCGCCCAAGGATCCCCAAGAAAGAAATAAAATGCTTCTCGGCAAGAAACAAAGGGACCCATAAAAATAATAAAACAAGACCTATTTGGAGGATACAAGACTCATCACGATCCATCCTATTAGTTCCATGGGAATGTAGCAGTATGACACTACCATTCATTTGGTCACCATGCCAAGGTAGTGGCTTTTGGTGGCATAACCAATAGAAAGGGGGTCTCATCACGAGCCATCCTTCTCATTTCCATGAAATTCTTGTGGGTAACATTGTCACCATTGGTCACCACACCAGGGCAGTGGCCCTGAACTAGTCTCTTGAAAGAAAAATAATAATAATAATAAAAGATAAAAGGCATGAATGGGCTTGGAAAAAATTCCATCCATGACAAGGTGCAGCTCATCCTATTCAGAGGCACCCACAGGTAAGCCATACATTTCCCTTTTATCATTGCATCCATTGCCCAGACATTCCTTACCACCTCATCCACTTACATGGCCTGGATTTAAATTCACCTAGAAACATCCCACATTCAATGATCACTAGCCCAATAGGACATCCTAGCATCCCCTTCCAAACCTGGCTTGTAGAATAGCATAACATCTTTGAGCACTTGCCCATGAAAGGGGGTTTCATGCACATGTTTAAATAACTTGATGATTAGATGTGATTAATATTGCTATGATCCCTGTGACTTATGAGGCCATGGAGGGCGTACCTTTTGATGTTGTAGGGATACACCTGATGGTCAAGTACATATGGGAATATGATTAGTTTGGACCTCCATAGGGATAAAATCCCACCAGATGGATGTTGAGACCCATCCAGGGGCAGAGACAGATCAGGGATTTTCTCTAGAGAGAGAGGAGGATGCTCCACCAGGGACATCCTAGTAGGCCTGGACCTAAGGGGGTCTTTCCCTTTTCACCATGATGTAGGCCTTGGAAGGCTCATGATGTCACCTAGGTCACCCATGATGTCACCCAACGTTTTGGATTCTTTGGATGCAGTTGCGTGCCAAGTGGCACGTGTGGTAGGGTCCTGAGGCGCAAGGAGGCCTAATGTTTTTCTCTAGGAGGCCAATGTTACCCTAAGAAATCCTAACGTAACCCTAAAGGGGCATGACGTCATCTTTACAACTTGATTTAGGGTTTAATTATGGCATTTAATGTAAAAACTGGATATTATGTGTAACTGGCCATGTCAGCATTTTTGACCTAATTTTGGTCATTGATATTGTATAAATAAGGGTCTTAACCCTTGTATTATTCATCATCTTCACTCACACTTGTGAGGACTGAAATTTGTGCCCTGTCTAGGGTTACTTGGCTGAAATTTTAGGTGCACTTGTTGAGGAAGGCTAAATCTTGGAGTATTTTGGCAAGTTTCTTGGTGGAAGTGTTCAACTATGGTTTTTCTTGATGATTATTTATGTATGTAAGTGAAAACTCTGTAATTCTTATTAATTGAATGGTTATAGTCTTGTTTATCTTGCATTTACCTAAATATTATTAAATTGCTTGTTTAAACCCTAGGAAGACTAGCACATGTTATTGTCCTAGCTTTAAAATCCTTCACCTACTAGATCTTGTCAAGAGGTCGATTTTCTTGAAACATTTTCTAGGGCCTTGCCATTGCAACACCCTAGTTTTATTTTCTTCATCTTAGCCATTTTTATTGCTTCATCATTGAGTTAAAGAAGGAGGAAAATCTACTAAGGCCTAGGGTTACCTACACCTTAGTAGCTAGTTTCCCCTAGGGTTTGATAGTTGGAGCCTTGGGTTACCAACACTCCATCTATTCATCCCTTTTTCCTTTGACTCTCATACTATCATCATTTTCCTTCAACATTTTATTCCATATCATTGACTCCATTTTCCCTAAAAACACTAGTCTAGGACTCCTTAATATTGAGTGACTGATCAAAACAACCATCAAAACCTATACTCTAAGATTTTCACTAACTACTTATAACACTAGAATAGCCTAACCTACTAACATTATTGATGATGTTACTAAAGTAATCTACAGCCATACATTGCAGCATTAAAATCTTCTAAAAGCAATTGAAAAAGTTGATTAATGCATTGCCTTGTTTGCTTCTAATAAATGCTAGTATTATGATGTTAATGGTTGATTATTCTTAGTCATTTTGAAGTTGTTTCAATGAACTCATTGTGAAGTATTGTCTCATAAATATTGTTGTTATAATTTTTTGTTTACTTCATCATTATCAGCCAATTGATTTTATTGAGAAAGTATGTGGTTTTATGAAGTGCTAACCAACAAGTTGTACTTGCAATATATATATTTTCTAGTTTCTTTGTTTCAAGCAGGTGCATCTTGATATATTATCACTTCATTGGTTATAAACCCGGGACTTTATTATTAGTGGTGACTTGTGAAAGGGGACCTCTTAATATCCATTTTGACCTTGCCTTCTCAAATCCCTAGGTCATCGGGGGCGTCTCCCCTGGGCCTTCAACTCTAAATAGAAAGAGGAATCCTATTGAGGTGGCAGTGACATGATAACCTCAAGTTACACCAATTTTATTTCCTTTTACCTCTCCTTCTCTCAAATTAAAATTTGTGCAATAACAATGCTGATATAATTTTCTGCAGACAAATGTTTACAACATCCTTATCTTTTTATGCTAGAATATTGGATTTTCATCTTGAGTTTAACTAGTCATTTACCAGTCTTTCTCTTGCATTTTCTACTTGATCTCTAGAATTTATTGAGCAGATCATAGTACCATATTATTTATGATATATACTATTACCTATTGCTGCAAATTAGGGACAACAAGCTTAACTTGTTGATCCAACTAACATACATCATTGCATAGTGGTTTTTCTTGTGTCTCGAGAAAGTATTTCACCATTTATAGGTTACTCAACATACTTGAAACCCTTTGACCGTATCAAGACTTAATTCCACACATTTCACTCCACTTATACTTGACCTCTAGGGGATCCACTTCCATCTCTATCCATCTCCATCTCATTCCCCCTAGGGTCACCGATCGCCTCCCTAGAGTGACCTAGTCACCCTTGAAGTGTGGGACCTACATCAAGGTGACGTTGGGTTTAGGATTCCTAGGTTGTAGAAATTTCTTTGTGGTTGGTTCAGGATTTTCCCAACCTACAACTTGCGCTATAAAAAAATTCATCATTTTTGGGGAAGATTTTGAATATTATTCGTACCCTAACGACACTTTGGTAAGCTATCCAAAATCATTTCCCTTAGCTTGCCTAGCAACTCCAGCCAAGGGAATTTCTCTTTCCACCTTTCTTGATGAGTTTATTTTGAAACTCATCTGGCGACTCCACCTTCCCAGAATCCTTCTTTCACCAAACCTTTCCCCCCTGGGAGGTTCAATCCTTCTAAGGTTTACCAAAGAAGGCCTCCTCTCAAGTATCCCATTGCTAAAAACATTTTCCATAAATACCCTCCCTCTTTTTCCAATGGCTCTCCCTTGGGAAATGGACCTATAGAAACCCCTTAACATGGCCAATATCCAAGGTTACCCTAACAAAATTCCAACAGAAGTCAACAAGTGGTTGTCAAAGTTCCCAAGAAACAATGTGATAATTGTCGAAGACCACATTTATGTCATGGGTCGGGATATGGACAGTGCAAGTATTGATCATGAATATGTGGCCATGAGACTATTCGCTTCATCATTGACTGAAGAATCCCTTGATTGGTTCAAAGGGATGTCTGATAATCATATCATGGCCTATAATGCTTTTTCCACCTTATTCAAGATTAGATGGTCGAGGAAATAATTTGGTGGGACACTTGGGACTCAGTTCAATCAAATAAATAAAAAGGATAATGAAAAAGTAAACAAATTCATTTCAAGATTTGATAGGTTGTATAATCAAATTCCAACGGATTACCATCCTACAACATCATTTGTTTGTCTCCTTTACATGAATGACTTTGAAGGATAGTTATGATACATTCTTAAAGATAAAAATCCCACATCATTGGCAGAGGCTAAAGAGTTCAGTATCGACATTGAATAAAATCTCATTGATTCAAGAATAGAACCTTTGCAATACCCTCGTAACAAGACAGAATCAAGGACGAAGGTTTCCAACAACAGTGTTTCTGATCCGATTTCTCTCCTGACTCAGAAAATAGACCAAATGAATATTCAATTTGTTCATGTACAAAATCACCTTATGAACCGTATGACTACAATGGAAAGAAATCAATATTCTCCTAGACCTTAGTTTTCCAGACAGTAGAGAGATGCCACTAGTTGGAAACCAAGACCTAAACAAGAGGAAAAGGCCCTGGATATTTTGAAACCTGTTGGGACATTTGATATAGAATCGTGGTTTCTCCCATGCCAAGAGCCCCACAGGGAAGATGAGTTCCCTGGACAAGATGAATATTATCCTAATGATATAAACTTCATGATTTGCAATCTCAACAATGAACAGGTTATTCAAGAACAAACCAATGAAGCCAGAAGAATAGGAGAAAGAGAGGGGAGACTTTGGGCCTTAAGTAAATTGACATATGATCAGAAGAAGGAATTGAAGAGGATGGAAATCATAACCTATAGAATAAAAAATACTTCAGCCCCTCCATCGCAACTTGATACTCCTCTTCCATCAGCAAAGAAGGTGGCTCCACCACCTCCACTGTCGGTATGTGAGTTTCTTCCTAATCCAACTCCTACAAATGACATCAAGTTGAATATAGATGTTGCAAACATGTTTGGAAAACTGAATATGACGGTCCCAATGACAAATATGTGTAAGATCCCTTCTGTAAAATGGGAAATTTTGAAAATCTTACAGGTGCTAGCCGAGAAGGAGGATCCTCCCATCATGTTAAACACTATGTATCTCGATCGGCCAAGGGAAAAGAACCATTCTTTCTATATTTCATTAGGCATGAATGACCTTTGGTTGAACAACTGCATGCTTGATTCAGGGGCCTCGACGAATGTCATATTATTGAGGGTAATGAAACAACTTGGTTTCAAGAAAACTCGGCCTTATGGAAATGTATGTGGTATTGATTCCAAAAAGGTCAAATTCCTCGAGGTATGTGAGGACATTGAGGTTTTCCTGATTGACTTTCCACATTTCATCATTCCCATGGACATAGTAGTGATTGAAGTTCCAGATACTTGGGGGATGCATTTATCTAGGAGTCGGTCTACTACTCTTGGGGGTTTCCTTAGCATGGATCTCACCTATGCACACATTCCTATGGGGGATGGCACTTTCCAGATACTATACAATTGAGATAAAGATGATAGACACATGATGGATCCTAATGTTCCAGATTATTCCACCACATGTGACCATGATATGCCTCCACAAATTATTGAGTATGATCCATCTGAGTTACCCCTCATGCAGGAAGATTCCATAGATATGTTTCTCCCATGGAAAGATAAAAATAAGACTGCAAAGTACCATGGGAGGAAGTTGGGATCTATCCATATTATACAAGAAGAAGATGAGAAACATGAATAAATTGTCAAAGACACAGTCCACACAGAGCCTCCACACAGGTATCGCTCTAACTCAGGAACTGAGTCCAGTATGTAAGGAACAAAGGAGGTCTTGATCTAACTTTAGTTAGTGAGTTGATTTAAAGATGAGCAGGTTGAAGACTTGGTGAGAGGAGTGAGAAAACTACCTCAAGCAACAGGCCTTTTAGTAGTTTGTAGAAGAAAAACTCTGAATGCAAGATCCTCTTGGTTCAGGGCTTCGAGAAACTGAAAGGGGGACTTGACTGGATCCTCCAATTCCAAGTCATCCAGCGCTAAGAAAATCACAGGGACCGATTAGAAACAATGCAACTATTACAGTGATCCAACCTACATCATCCTATAACAATTACAACTCGACTGGATCCTCCAATTCCGAGCTGTTATAACACAGTATAAACAAAGACGTGAAAGAAACTGACATTCATAAGGCAAGAAGTCTCAAGAGTCCATGCATAACCAGAATAACAGTGCTTCATTAAAGTTTTACAACCGGGAGCCTTGCTCAACCATCGATCCTTACAAAAATACAAAGACTGAGTCTATATACTCAGAAGCATTCGCCTAACAGAGGCGTGCTCAGCCATCCAAGGCGTGGTGTCCTTTCGGTCAAACTCAGACGGATATTCTTCGTCAGACTCCACCTTAACTGTGCATGGCTCCTACAAGGGGAGTAGCTGAGCCATTAAGTGTCGAGCTAGCGTGTGCATACCTCTCCGGCTAGTCGAGGACTTGACATGGCGTCTTTGGAAAAAATCGATACACAGGACCTTCTCGGGTGGATAGCTTTCCAGATCTTCCATACTTTACTCTTAATGAGTGAGGAGAGGTTTCAACCACCCCTTCTCACCTTCATTTACTCCAATTGAGAAACAGGAATGAGATTGAATTAGATGGCACCTGGAGATCGTGATGATCTCTTCTGTGACTAAACCTGACGCCTTTGTCCCCTCTTGCACAACTCTTTTATTTCCCAAGTGACCACGGGCTGTGACCCTGCGTTTACTCTCAAAGGCGCTTTCGGCATTCATGAATAGGAAGGAGTTGATCCTTTCTTATCACAGTCACGATGAGCGAAACGCTGAGATGGCTTAATTGGGCACCACGCATCCCTCTTAGATCTGACGGTCTTGAACTCACTTGGTGATACTGTGGGCCCGGGCTTGTACATTTTCAGCACTTCAGGTTTGGGGTTTCGAGATGTAGCACGACATGGAACCCTCCCCCTTCGAAATACCGAATGTCGAAATGTGGACGTGACTAGATCTCGCGCCACGTGTCCTTTGGATGGACGGTTGTTATCCATCATGTATGCAATATGGGAGCTATCCATCACGCTAATCTCAGCGCAACTCCGCTAACCGTGATTTCCCACCGACTGTCGATCTGCTCCTATGGATGAATCCGAACTGTCGACAATATAATTTCGTCCGCTTACTTGCTTGGAAGCCTGAGACGAGATTTTTCTGTGCTGCGCTTGGGCACTTCTTGTGCAACCTTCATACCGGAATACTCTTGTGCCCAGGACAAGAATTGTTACTAACATTAGGCTCCATGGGGGATAGATTTGTCCTTGTGATGCTCTAAGGAATCGTTTTGCAGTTCCAGTGCCTTGCAGTTGGGCTATGGAGTCATTTATTTAAAACTTAAAGACGAAAATAATAACAATATTTACAATCGTGAAAAAGCCATGTGCAACTCAAGAGAAAAATATTTTTAGGAAATGCCCATTCACAGGGCCATTGAAAGCTTCTTGATCCTTCAAATCCCGTAACCTATAGGTGTTATTCGAGAATACTTTGGAGACTTTGAAAGGCCCGATCCACAGGGCTTCGAATTTCCCGTGCTTGCCTTTATCTTGTTTAGGAGAATCCCATTTCAATACGAGGTCTCCTATCCGAAACTCTTCCTTCTTGGCCTTCTTATCAAAAACCTGCTTGACCCTCTGCTGATGGTCCTGAATTCTGCCCATTACCTACTCCCTGGTCTGTTGGACTTCCAGTAGCTGATGAATTCTTTTGATTATGTCATCAGGCTCCTCTCGATGATCCTGGAGGAATTTTTCCACAGGAATGGCTAAATGGGAAGGAAAAACAGCCTCTACTCCATAGACTAATTGGAAAGGAGAGATTCCTAGAGATCTCTTCGTGGTCACTCGATCATCCCATAGAGAAAATTTCAATCTTGAATGCCAGGCCTTCTTGTTGTCTTCCAACAATATTTTTATGATCCTTATCAGGCTTTTGTTGGAGGATTTTGCTAAACCATTTCCCTGGGGATAGTATCGGGTGGAGTGAATTAGTTTGATCCTGAATTGCTCACAAAACTTGGCTAACGGCTCAGCCCTGAAAGAGGCTGCATTATCAGTGACAATCTTACTCAGGTAGTCGAATCTTGTGATGAGGTCTTCCAGGAATCCAATGATTACCTTGTGGGAAGCACTGCTGGTGGGGATAGCTTCAATCCACTTGGTAAAGAAATCTGTAGCAGTCAGGATCCATGTGTGCTACCCACTGGATGCAGGGTGAATTTATCCAATGAAATCTAGGCTCCATTGCTGGAAAGGTCCTGAAACAACCACAGGATTTAACGACAAAGACTTGAGCTGTTGTTTTCCTAAAAATCTTTGACATTTGATGCAGGCTCTGACGCTTCTGCAGACGTCATTAAATACGGTGGGCCAGTAGTATCCATCCCTGAGGATTTTGTAGGCTGTGGTTTTCTAGAAATGATGCCCTCCACATAGGTTGTCGTGAAATTCAACCATGATCATGTTAGCCTCTTGCGGATCTACACATTTCAAAATCAACCCAAGGGGGTCTTTCCAATATAAAACTTTATCGATAAGGCAGTATCTGACTGCTTTGAGCTTCAAAGATTTTTCCTTGTTTCTTTGCAGGCCGTCTGGAGGCCGCAACTCTTGCAGAAAATATATGACATCCTTATACCAGGACATCGAGCCAATGGGCACTCCCTTCGAGGGTCTATTTCAGATAGTTGATCCCACTGAATTCCTGAAAATTCGTTGATGAAACTTACCTCCAAAGTTAGGCAATTTTCTTCAGCCAACATCTTGGCTAAACCTTGACCTTTGATCAATTTGGTAGGCTTTATTTTCAGGTCAAATTCCATAATCTTGGCTATCCACTTACTCCTCCTCCTGTCTATGTCAGGCTGAATAAGAATGTCTTTAAAAACAGCTGAGGGGACATAGGCAATGATTTTTTACTGCAGGACATAGGTTCTAAAGGCCTTGAGAGCCTTGACCAGGGCATAGGCCTGCTTCTCCATAGTGTCATACCTGACTTCGGCATCCCTCAATGCTCGGCTGAAATAGGCAATAGGCTAATCTATCCCAACCTCGTTTGTCTGTAATAAAAAAACAACCACCGTGTCAGGTGAGGCAAAGGAGAAAATAAGGAAATCCTTTGAGTAATCGGGACTGATAAGAACAGGGGCTTCAGTCAAGGCCTTCTTTATTTTCTCAAAGGACTTTCATGATTCAGGAGTCCACCTTACTTCATTTCCCTTCCTTAACATGGTTGTTAAAAGTTTTACCTCCTCGGCAAAGTTAGGAACAAACCTCCTAAGAAAATTAATCTTGCCAAGGAAATATTGGACCTCCTTCCTGGATCTCGGGACTGATAAGGCTCTTATTGCCTCAACTCTACCAGGATCGATCCTGACTCCTTCCGCTAATAATATGTGGCCTAGTAACTTTCCCTCCTACATGGCGAACAAAGATTTCTTTGGGTTTAATGAAATGCCAAAGCTCCTGCATTTCAAGAAAACCTTTCTGAGATGACAACAATGTTCTTTATCATATTTTGAAAATATTGTTATGTCATCCAGATAGATGACCACAAATTTATCCTTTTCCCTAAAGAAATCTATATCCATGGCACGTTGAAATGTTTCCCCTGTGTTCATCAATCCAAAAGGAATTTTGGCATACATGAATGTGCCCCATGGAGTGGTAAATGTCGTCTTTTCCCTTTCCTCAGGGAGAACAGACATTTGGTTGTAGCCAGAGAAGCCATCGATCATGGACATCCTAAATGCTCATGTTACCCTCTGCAATATATGTTCCATCTTTGGTAAGGGGTAGTTATCCTTATGTGAGCTCCTTTTTAGGTTTCTGAAGTCTACACAGAGTCTGGTTTCTCCATTCTTCTTCCTTACTGGGACCAAGTTGACCACCCACTCTGAGTATCTTAGTGGTATGATGATCTGGGCCTGTAGCATCTTCTTCACTTCTCTCTCCATGATAGGAAGCAGCATAGGATTGATCTGTCTTAGCTTCTACCTAAATGGCTTCACCTCCCTCTTCAACGGGATTTTATGCTCGATGACAGAAGTGTCATATGTTTTGAGATCTCCATAGGTCCAGGCGAAAACATCAGCAAACTCTCTCAATAGTCCAACGTATTCAGCCCTATGTTCCGTTGTCAGGCTTCTTGACAATTTGACAAACTTGGGTTTATTCTCAGTGCCAATGTTGCATTGAGTTGTATCAGCGTCATATTCTGAGATTTCCCCTTTTAATGCCACATCATTTCTATCAAAAATCATTTCCAAAGGAACTAGTCCCCTTGGAATATGATTGTTGGGTAGCTGCACAATGTTACGCTCTGCAATCTTATTCATAAAATTACCCCCATCAAGATTTTCTTCAGAGATAGATTCTTGGTCAATATGCATCTCTGAAAATTCTTCAACAGTCTCCAAGAATCTTTTGACCTCAAGATCATCCTCGAACACTTTCCAATGTTTGACATTGTCATGTATCGAGTCTTGGTTGTGGAGCCTGATTATCTTCCTGATTCAGAGGTCCTTTCTTTCAGCCGTTTTTATACCCCATGAAGTATTTACATCCCAGAAGTATGTACACTCTTCCACGTGGGGGAGTGCAGAGGGGGGGTACCCCCTCTGCGGGGTCTGGGGGGTCCATCCCCCCGGCTGGGGGGTCTGGGGGAAAGCGGCCCCCCCGCAGGGGTTCGGGGGAGAAGCCCTTGAATAAAAAATTGCCTTGTAAAAGTATATTGTAATTTCATTGTAAATATGGACCGTTCATTATAAGGTCGCAGATCTAACGGTAGAGATTATGTTAGGGTTTTTTGCCCTAGAAGGAAACCCTC
>SNQJ01S0240997.1:1548-11785 GCA_010110895.2 Picea sitchensis
ATGTTCAATATCACTTTGTGAGAGACATGATTGAAGAAAAGAAAGTATCACTGATGAAGGTGGACACTTTGAAAAATGTTGCAGACTCATTAACAAAATCTGTGAGCACTGATAAGTTCTCTTGGTGTAGAGGATCCATGGGCATTGATGCCTTGGATTGTTGACTATGTAACCCTGTAACCCCTTGTATGCAAAGAAAACAACAAGTGGGAGAATGTTGGGTATGTGTTATATTCTTTGCATGAGTTGTTGTGTCTGAGCGTATATGTTGAGCGTGCAAGGGGGTTAGAGGGGTGGCCACTAGGACCCCCCTATGGGGGTGTAAGGGCAGCACCCCTAAAAAAAAATTTTGCATCAAGACCACATTTTTTCTGCCTCGGGACCGCAGTATTTTAGGTGGTTTTTCGACATATGGTTTTTTTTCCAATGGTTTTCTATTTCCGGTTAAGGAATTAGGTTTTGGACTAATCCAGGTCATTGGGTTAGGTTTTTGGATGCCAGTGGATCCTATATGTATTTTGTATTGTAAACATTGTAACATGATGAATAATATAGAATATGTTGGCTTTCCCGGTTTGGGTTTCCAGGGGAAAAATCTCTGTGTAATGTTTGTATTTGTCATTGTATATTTTCTATTCCTTTACTGAATATCTATTTGCAGTAGATATTGTACAAGGTTAGAATTTACATTTGGTATTAGATATTTATTGGCTTTAGGGGGACGCCTTTGTGGTCAAGGGTTTGGCTCGGGACTGTGATAATCCTTGTTACAGTGGGAGATTTGCAGTATTGCTTTTTCAGGTGAAAAGAAATGGAAAGCAATTTGAAGATGGAGATCGAGAAGTTTAATGGGAAAAGTTTTGAGCTGTGGAAGCTCAAGATGGAATATCTGTTGGTGGATAGAGATCAGTGGATCGTGATAGATCTAGGTACTACACCTACAGGAACTTTTGCATATGACTAGAAAAAATTGGATCAGAAGGCAAAAGTCACAATCCGAATGTGTCTCTCCGATTCAGTATTACCGAATGTGTCAGAGGAAGCTACAACCAAGGATTTATGGGAAAAGTTGGGGAAGTTGTATCAGTCTAAGTACCTATTAAATAAACTATTCCTGAGAAAGAAGCTGTATAACTTGAGGATGAGAGATGGAGACTCTGATGCAGATCATTTGAACGCCTTCAATATTGTGGAAAGTCAGTTAGTATCTATTGAGATTAAAATTTCAGATGAAGATAAATGTATCATTTTTTTGTATTCTTTACCAGACTCTTGGGATATTCTAGTTGTGGCCATAGGTAGTAATACAACTTCCTTGAAGTTTGAAGAAGTGGTCTCATCCTTTTTGTCGGAGGAGATGAGACAGAAGAATACCGAAGGACATAGCACAGATGCATTATTTGTAAGAGGACGTTCCCAAGAAAGAAATAGATCTAATTTCTCAAGTGGGAGATCTAAGTCTAAGGGTAGATCTAAATCTCTCGGAATTTTTTTAAGGGTATGTTGGAGATGTGGAAAAGAAGGGCACTATAAGAAGCAGTGTAGATCCAAAGTTGAGAAAAAGAAGGGATCTAAAGAAGAAAAGATCTCCAAGAAAGAAGGAGGGTATGTGTACTTGGCCTCTTCAAGCACACATGCAGGTCATGAGGCATGGTTGGTTGACTCTAGTGCATCCTTTCATATGACTCCCCACAAGGAGTGGTTCTGCGAATATGAAAGGTATGATGGAGGTAATGTTTTCTTAGGTAATGATTTGACAACCAGAATAATAGGAAGAGGAAGGGTCAAGTTGAGGCTCATATATGGAAGGATTAGAAGATTGATTGGTGTTTTGCACATCCCAGGTTTCCCCAAAAATTTCATTTATGTAAGCAAAATGGACGATGCAGGGGTAAAAAAAAAATTTGAAAAGGAAACCTGGAGGATGGTTCGAGGAGCAATGGTGTTGTTGAGGGGAGTTCGGTTTGGAACTCTATATAAGCTGCAAGGAAGCACTATTAGTGATGGGTGTAATAGTTCCATTATTTATAATATTGGAGTTGAAGAAGAAAGAAATCCTACAGTCTCCAGAGAAAAGGTTATGCTATGGCATCAAAGACTGGGGCATATCAGAGAGAAGGGTCTTCAACTACTACACGGTAAAGGTATGGTTGAAGGTATGTATAACTACTCTCTGGATTTTCATTTATGTGAACATTGTCTATATGGGAAGCAAAATCGGGTAATATTCACCTCTGGTGCAACGAGGGCAGAAGGAATTTTATAGCTAGTTCACAGTGATGTTTTTGGATCTGTGTTGGTCCCAT
Organism: Picea sitchensis; assembly: GCA_010110895.2. Taxonomy (NCBI): domain Eukaryota; kingdom Viridiplantae; phylum Streptophyta; class Pinopsida; order Pinales; family Pinaceae; genus Picea; species Picea sitchensis. The sequence continues at coordinate 3,855 of SNQJ01S0240997.1, forward strand.
CATTGGGAAAATCTATGTACTATGTCTCATATATAGATGAATTCTCGAGGAATACCTAGATATATTTCCTCAGGAAGAAATCTGAAGTCTTTGACATGTTTAAAGAGTTTAAGGCTCTTGTTGAGAATCATACAGAGAAAAGAATTAAGGTTTTGAGGACAGATAATGGCGGAGAGTTCTGCGGAAATGAATTTGAATAATTCTGTAAGAAGTGCGGTATAGCAAGGTAGAAGACTACTCCATATACACCTCATGAGAATGGAGTTGCAGAAAGGATGAACAGGACGCTGATGGAAAAATCAAGGTGCATGCTCAGTGGTGTCGGGTTAGAGCAAGAATTTTGGGCAGAGGCAGTGGGTACTACATGTTACTTGGTCAACAGATCACCCTCATCAGCATTGGATGACAAGACTCGACAAGAGGTATGGATTGGTAAGGAACCTTCTCTCACACATCTCAAGGTTTTTGGTTGTGTTGCATATGTTCATGTTCCAAAGGAAAATAGGAGTAAGTTGAACAAGAAGGATGAAAAGTGTATCTTTATTGGATATAAAGATGGTCTCAAAGGTTATAAGCTTTGGAACCCATAAACTAAGAAGGTAGTTTATATCCGAGATGTGGTATTTAGAGAAATGAAAGATGTTGTTAAACATGAATCCCTACTAAGTAAGGAAAAACTAGAGAAGATAGAGTTCGATTTAAAGGATGATGAATCAGACCCTATAGAAGAACATGAATCAGAAGAAGAAGATCCTCATACTCCAGTATTGAGGAGATCAGATCGAGAAAGAAGGCTATCGGAAAGGTATAGTCCATTTGATTTTTGTTCAATTTTTTCTTTGTCTATTACTGATGATGAACCTAGAACTATCAGGGAGGCAGTGGATTCAGAGGATGGAAATCTCTGGAAAAGGGCCATGGACGAAGAAATGGAATCTTTGGATAAGAATGAGGCTTGGGATCTAGTGGAGTTTCCAACTAGAAGAAATCCCATTGGCAGCAAATGGGTATTTAAAAAGAAGTTGAATACAAAAGAAAAGTGGAGAAATACAAAGCTCGGTTGGTAGCAAAGGGTTATTCCCGGGTTGAGGGAATTGATTTTGGTAATATTTTTTCTCCTGTTTCCAAGTTGATCTCCATAATATTTTTGTTATATGTTGTTGTTTCTTTTGATTTTGAAATAGAACAAATGGATGTCAATATTGCAGAGGTTTAATATGCAGGAATGTAAATCGATCAAGGTTCCTATTCCTGTTGGTGTAAAGTTATATGTGGATCAGTGTCCCAAGACACATGAAGAAGAGTAAGACATGTCTCATGTTCCATATGCGAGTGTAGTTGGTAGTTTTATGTATGCAATGGTCTGTAATAGACCAGACATTGCACATGCAGTGGGAATTTTGAGCAGGTATATGTCAAAACCAGGGAAGGATAATTGGACAACAGTAAAAAGGGTTTCCAGGTATTTGTGTGACACTGCTAGCTATGGATTGTGCTACGAAGGAAGACCAGGATTGGACAGAGTGGTGTATATACATGTCTTTGTGGATGCAGTCTGGGTTGGAGATTTGGATCGTAGGAGATCTACGAGTGGGTATGTGTTTAACCTGTTTGGAGGAGAAATAAGTTGGATGAGCAAAAGACAGGCTATAGTGGCACTTTCAACTACAAAAGTTGAATACATGGTAGCCACTCATGCAAGTAAGGAAGCAGTATGGTTACAAATATTGTTTTCGGGTATTGGGTTGGTACAACAAGTTGTAAGGATAGAGTGTGACAGTCAGAGTGCAAATTTGTTGGCAAAGAACCATGCTTATCATTCAAAGACAAAGCACATTGATGTTCAATATCACTTTGTGAGAGACATGATTGAAGAAAAGAAAGTATCACTGATGAAGCTGGACACTTTGAAGAATTTTGTAGACTCATTAAAAAAATGTGTGAGAACTGATAAGTTCTCTTGTTGTGGAGGATCCATGGGCATTGTTGCCCTGGATTGTTGACTATGTAACCATGTAACCCCTTGTATGCAAAGAAAACAACAAGTGGGAGAATGTTGGGTATGTGTTATATTATTTTCACGAGTTGTTGTGTAAGAGTGTATGCATCAGGCACGTAAGGGGGTTAGAAGGGTGGCCACTAGGCCCCTCAGGGGGGTGCAGAGGCAACTCCCCTGAAAAAAAAAATTCTGCATTAGGACCGCATTTTTCTGCCTCGGGACCACATTATATTTAGGTGGTTTTGGGGCACATGGTTTATTTTCCAATGGTTTTCTATTTCCAGTTAAGGAATTAGGGTTTTGGACTAATCCAGGTCATTGGGTTAGGGTTTTGGATGTCGTTGGCTCCTCTATGTATTTTGTATTGTAAACATTGTAACGTGATGAATAATATAGAATATGTTGGATTTCCAGGGGGAAAATCTCTGTGTAATGTTTGTATTTTCCATTGTATCTTTTTTGTTCCTTTACTGAATATTTGTTTGTAGTAGAAATTGTACAAGGTTAGAATTTTCATTTGGTATCATAGCTTTATTGGCTTCGGGGGGATGCCTTTGTGGTCAAGGGTTTGGCTCGGGACTGTGATAAGCCTTGTTACAATGGGAGATCTGCGGTATTTATTTTTTAGGTGAAAAGAAATGGAAAGAAATTCGAAGACGGAGATCGAGAAGTTTAATGGGAAAAGTTTTGAGTTGTGGAAGCTCAAGATGGAATATCTATTGGTGGACAGAGATCAGTGGATCGTGGTAGATCCAGGTACTTCACCTACAGGAACTTCTGCAGATGACTAGAAAAAGTTGGATCAGAAGGAAAAGAGCACAATCTGGCTGTGTCTCTCTAATTCAGTATTACTGAATGTGTCAGAGGAATCTACAGCCAAGGATTTACGGGAAAAGTTGGGGAAGTTGTATCAGTCTAAGTCCCTGGTAAATAAACTATTCATGAGAAAGAAGATGTATAACCTGAGGATGAGAGATGGAGACTCAGTGGCAGAGCATTTGAATGCCTTCAATATTGTGGTAAGACAGTTAGTATCTATTGAGATTAAAATTTCAGATGAAGATAAATGTATCAGTTTGTTGTGTTCTTACCAGACTCATGGGATAGTCTAGTTGTGGCCATAGGTAGTAATACAAATTCCTTGAAGTTTGAATAAGTGGTCTCATCCTTTTTGTCAGAGGAGATGAGACAGAAGAATATGGAAGGACATAGCACAGACGCATTATTTGTAAGAGGACGTTCCCAGGAAAGAAATAGATCTAATTTATCAAGTGGGAGATCTAAGTATAAGGGTAGATCTAAATGTCCTGAAAAGTTTGTAAGGGTATGTTGGAGATGTGGAAAAGAACGGCACTATAAGAACCAGTGTAGATCCAAAGTTGAGAAAAAGAAAGGATTTGAAGAATCTTCTTCTACAGAAGAAAAGATCTCCAAGGAAGAAGGAGGGGATGTGTACCTGGCCTCTTCAAGAACACATGCAGTTCATGAGGCATGGTTGGTTGACTCTGGTTCATCCTTTCATATGACTCCCCACAAGGAGTGGTTCTGCGAATATGAAAAGTATGATGGAGGTAATGTTTTCTTAGGTAATGATTCAACAACCAGAATCATAGGAACAGGAAGGGTCAAGTTGAGGCTCATAGATGGAAGGATTAGAACACTGCTTGGTGTTCTGCACATCCCAGGTTTCGCTAGAAATTTGATTTATGTAAGCAAAATGGACGATGCAGGGGTAAAAACAATATTTGAAAAGGAAACCTGCATGATGGTTCGAGGAGCAATGGTGTTGCTAAGGGGAGTTCATTTTGGAACTCTGTATAAGCTGCAAGGAAGCATTATTAATGATGGGTTTAATAGTTCCAATGTTCCTGATATTGGAATTGAAGAAGAAAGAACTCCTATAGTCTCTAGAGAAAAGGTTATGCTATGGCATCAAAGACTGGGGCATATTGGAGAGAAGGGTCTTTGACTACTACACGGTAAAGGTATGGTTGAAGGTATGTCTAAATGCTCTCTCAATTTTGATTTATGTGAAAATTGTCTATATGGAAAGCAAAATCGGATAAGATTCCCCTCTGGTGCAATGAGGGCAAAAGAAATTTTACAGCTAGTTTACAGCGATGTTTTTGGATCTGTGTTGGTAACATCATTCGGAAAATATGTGTACTATGTCTCATCTATAGATGAATTCTCGAGGAATACTTGGATATATTTCCTCGGGAAGAAATATGAAGTCTTTGACAGGTTTAAAGAGTTTAAGGCTCTTGTTGAGAATCAAACAAAGAAAAGAATTAAGGTGTTGAGGACAGATAATGGCGGAGAGTTATGCGGAAATGAATTTGAATAATTCTGTAAGAAGTGCAGTATAGAAAGGCAGAAGACTACTCCATATACACCTCAGCATAATGGAGTTGTAGAAAGGATGAGTAGGACACTAATGGAAAAATCAAGGTGCATGCTCAGTGGTGTCGGGTTAGGGCAAGAATTTTGGGCAGAGGCAGTGGGTACTGCATGTTACCTAGTCAACAAATCACCCTCATCAGCGTTGGACGACAAGACTCCACAAGAGGTATGGACTGGTAAGGAACCTTCTCTCACACATCTCAAGGTTTTTTGCTACGATGCATATGTTCATGTTTGATGCAGGAGCATCGCCCATGACAAGCGAGCCAGCATGGAAGACAATGAATAGTTGGACAAGTCCAGCCGAAACTTTTTGAATTTTCATCCAAGATGATGCGCCAATGTATAAATGATGCATTTATGAAGAAGCGCCTATTGTGTATTGTATTAGACCTCGAGCCATACGCTCTTGTCTGAAGTAGATAGGAGGCATTTAATCTAGTTAATGCAGGAAGGTAGGATTTATTTCTAGATTAGACAGTTTGAGATGGAAGGAGTGAAAACGGATATAGACACCCTCATTGTATCATTGTAACATTATCAAGCATTCAGGAGAAGAGAAGAGAAAGCAGAGAATTAGTGTATGAAGAACACCCATGTACAGGCCTTTGAATTAATAGAAGGAAACCTTGATTCAAGCTCATGGTTTGTGTTGTTTTCTCTGTGTAATGATGTTTTGCTCATGAATGTTTGCTTTCTTGTATGCATTTTCTTTGTATATGTTGTGCATGTGATTTCAGGGTTTAAACTGAAGTCTGAGAGAGGATGAGTTTCAATTGTTTCTCTATCTGAGCCAGGAGATTCCTGCAAAGTGTGCAGTTGAATACATCCGCAAGGAGTGCGTTGATGTAGGCTCAGTAGTCTAACTTTTGTTCTCATTCACCCAGAAGTTGATTTGGGTTGTTAAAGCCGTGCAAGGAGTGCGCATGCGGAAGTAGAAGTCTCAGTTGTTAATATGAGAAAAGGAAGTCAAAGACTACTGCTGCAGGAAGTGCGCAGAGTCAAAAGAGGGTCGAGCACTTGAAGTGTTGTAAGGTTTCCGCAAGGAGTGCACGCAAAGAGATCTCTTTTCTAAGAGATCGAAAAGCTGGAAGAAGCTTAGGAGGGGTAGAGCTTTAGAATCCATTGAAGGATCACACTGGAGGGTTCATGTTAAGAAAACCCCAAAGAGAAGAAATCGATGGTCGAGATATGTGGAAAGAACTCGCGAAGGACCACCAGTCGTCAGATCTAGCGAGAGCCATCAGATCTAGCAGGAGTTGTGCCAGGGTTAATCCAGGTGTGTAAGGGCTGAAGTCCCGCAAGGTAATCAGGAATCGAAGGCACCGGAGATTCGGAAGTGGAAAGGTCCGAGACCTCTCAAGTATCGAAGCGTCGACGGAACCACAGTCGTTGATCTCGGCAGGACACTTGGCAGGAGATCTGAGGAAGTCGGGAACCGGAGCATCGGGGTTTCCGGAAGCAGGAAACTCTTGCACATCAAAATCACGATACGCGATTTCCTGACGAGATCGGAACCGTTCATCATCGGGCCACGTGTTCGAAGATCCAGAGGAATCGGAGTTCGACATTTCGTGGTTTCTAAGGATAAGGGAACCGTCGCACCAGAAACTGCGATATCGCGAAATGCGATATCCCGACTGTTAAAGTTGTGGGCCCCGGAAGGTGGGATAGGAGACAGGTGTCATCGCGCTTCGGGGTTTGGAGTTTAGGAGGTCCTGTGAGCCAGTGCATTTGAAACCGTGAAACTCCGACTCACGATTTCCCGATCACTACCAGAGTGTGGGTCCCAGGTGCTCGAGCAGAGGACAGGTGGCAGTTTCTATCGGGGTTCGGGGAATTGAAAGTCCCATGTACATCGACCACGGAAACCGCGATAGCCCGATACGCGATTTCCCGACAGGGTTAAGGCCTATAGTGGAGGACAGGTGTCAGAAGGCCAATCCTTGCCATGAGTCGACGCCAGGTGGCATCGGAAATCGGAGAATCGGGATTTCCAAAGGCGTAAATTCTACGCATTCCAAATCTGCGAAGTCCGAAATTCTGAAGTGGGAAAAGACCGTGGTCTTAGGACCAACGATCACATGCAAAAAGGAGTTAGCCGGAGAAGCTAAGGGCTGTAGTGAGAGCGCCATCGCCGATCGGGAATCAGAGAATCGAGGAGGCAGATTCTCACGACACTGTAAGTGTCAATTTCCCAATAGCTGAGAGTCTCGATAGAGTGGGATAAAGCCCGTGAGCAAGGGAGCCTTGGTGTTGAGCCACATCGGGTTTCGAAGATTTGAAAGACCCGATCCCTATGGTTTCAGGACTTGTGATCTTGCGAGATACGATTTCCCGTTAGAGCAAAGGGAGATCATAAAGAGCATTATTTGGGTGTAGAGAAGTCTTGATAAGGGATTTGAAGAGAATTTTAGCTCTTCGGGCCTAAGGAAGAGAAGGTTCTGGTGGGAGAGGACGTGTTGGGTGGCGTGTTTGCATCAATGTTCCAAAGGAAAATAGGAGTAAGCTGGATAAGAAGGCTAAAAAGTGTATATTTATTAGATATAAAGATGGTCTCAAAGGTTATAAGCTTTGGAACCCAGAAACTAAGAAGGTAGTGTATAGCCGAGATGTGGTATTTAGAGAAATGAAGGATGTTGTTAAACAGGAAGCCCTACCAAGCAAGGAAGAACCAGAGAACATAGAGTTTGATTTAAAGGATGATGAATCAGACTCTACAGAAGAACTTGAATTAGAAGAAGAAGATCTTCATACTCCAGTATTGAGGAGATCGGATCGAGAAAGAAGGCTATTGGAAAGGTATAGTCCATCTGATTTTCATTTAAATTTTTCTTTGTCTATTACTGATGATGATCCTAGAACTATCAGGGAGGCAGTGTATTCAGAGGATGGAAATCTCTGGAAAAGGGACATTGACGAAGAAATGGAATATTTGGATAAGAATGAGGCTTGGGATCTAGTGGAGTTTCCAACTGGAAGAAATCTCATTGGTAGAAAATGGGTATTTAAAATGAGGTTGAATGCAGAAGGAAAAGTGGAGAAATACAAAGCTCGGTTAGTAGCAAAGGGTTATTCCCAGGTTGAGGGAATTGATTTTGGTAAGATTTTTTCTCCTGTTGCCAAGTTAACCTCCATAATATTTATGTTATCTGTTGTTGTTTCTTTTGATTTAGAAATAGAACAAATGGATGTGAAGACAACATTACTACATGGGGATCTGGAAGAAGAAATCTATATGAAGAAACCAGAAGGTTATGTTGTGAAGGGAAATAAAGAGTTGGTATGCAAGCTAAAAAAGTCCCTGTATGGTTTAAAACAATCACCAAGAATGTGGTATCAAAAATTTGATACTTATATTTTGGGAATTGGCTTCACAAGAAGCAAAGAATATCATTGTGTGTATTTTAAATTAATTGGTGATCATTTGATTTATTTGGTCTTATATGTGGATGACATGTTGCTGATAGGAAACAACAAGGAGATTATCCAGTATGTGAAAACTCAGTTGTCCTCTAAATTTGACATG
>SNQJ01S0240998.1:1081-11108 GCA_010110895.2 Picea sitchensis
TGAAAGATCCACAACCTGGATAACAACAGCTTCACTGATCACTCTCCTTTGGCTGACTGTAAGTTTCCTCCAAGATCATAAGTTTCATATGTTCAATTATTTCCCCCTTTCCACCATCATAGATCTTGTTTATATAGGTTAAGAGGGGATTAACCTCTTGATTTATCTTTAGAACAAGTTGGGAACCTTCTCCTTAGATCAGGGATCTCTTGATGAAACCAAGAATTTGAGCACAACTGCCTCCTAATATCGAATGATCCTCCCCTTATTCTCCTCAATGGACCAACAACTGACCCAGATTAGGGAGCGCTCCCTCAGAAAGGGCATCAGAGCATTGTAGCGCTCCTTGGTAAGCCTTGGGGAAGCGCCAGCGCTCTCAAGATGAGCAGTGCTCCTCCAAAAGGGGCTAGGGGGCATTATAATGCTCCTTGAAGAATTATAGGGGAGCGCCAGCATTTTGCAGCTGAAGTAGGGGAGCGTTCCCCCTCCAAACCTTTGTTTCAGGGTCTCTTTCAGGTGTCAAGAGTTATTTGATTCCAGCAAAACAATTATCCTCCTTCAAATTAGTCATGTGAGATGTTATAAGTGCCTCCTTAGTGTCATTATCATGGAATCATGTCTGCACATCGTTTGCGACACTAGTGACCAACTTGCGACACTTGCGAAAGTTGTAGGGAAGATGCGACACTTACGACGATTGATAGGGACAATGTGACACATATCCAGCTGAGAAAGTTTGACGTGTAATAGGCATGACTGATGATTTATTTTGAGAGTGTTTTATTAGTGGCCTCAAGGATGAGATTTGGGTCCATGTCCTCATGGATCAACCTTCAAGTTGGGTGGAGACTACTAAAAGAGACAAAGTTGCACAATGGGTTGTATCTTCTCAAAACCAAAAACCCTCCTTTATCACTTTCCCTAAACCCATAAATCCCACTACTCCCTCTGCCCCACTAAAGATCCAAAAATTGACCATGGATGAAATGGCTAAATGCCAACTCAAAGGCCTTTGTTATAATTGTGATGACAAATATTTCCCGGGCCACAAGTGTAAGAACAAAATCTTTTTATGCCCATCTCTGAGGATATTTTGGAAGAGGATGTTGAAACTCCACTTATGTCTGAGTCACCTGAAATCACTGACATAACCCCTCCCTTATACCCTCTCGAAGTAGAACCAGTCATTTCCCTCAATGCTCTTACTAGATTCTCCACTCCCCAAACCCTCAAGTTAATCGATTACATCAAGCATCAGAAGGTCATTATTCTAGTTGATAGTGGAAGAACCCATAATTTTATTCATCATTGCATTGCCTAAGAAACTCATTGCTACATCCATGCCATCAACAATTTCCAAATCATGATTGTCAATGGTGGTTCCATGAAATGTGGAGGGCGCTGTGAAAATGTGCATCTCCAAATCGGTGACTACCACCTAAAATCCCATATGTTTTCTATCGAAATGGGCGGTTGTGACATTGTATTGGGTGCAGACTGGCTAAGGAATTTGGGTTCCATTCTCATGGATTTTAAGGAATTAACCATGCAATTTGACCAATAAGGCCACCAATATAAATTCCAAGGCATCACCACTGGTTCACCTGAGATCATTAGTTCCCATTGCATGGAAAAGATGCTCAAAAAAGGTCATTCTGGTGTCATTGCCCAACTCCATACCATACAAGCAATAGAGACACCTTCAGTGTCGTAAGACCTCCAAGCCCTCCTTTCTAAACATCAAATGGTATTTTCCACTCCCCAATGACTCCCTCCTTCCCGTGGTGTTCATGATCATTCCATTCCCCTTGTACCAGGAAGCCTTCCTCCCAATATTTGTTCATATCGCCACCCCTTTTCACAAAAAAATGAAATTGAGAAAATCGTCTAGGAACTCCTTAATGCGGGCGTTATTTTCCCTAGTACGAGCCCTTACTCTTCTCCTGTTGTCATGGTCCTAAAGAAAGAAGGTTATTGGAGAATGTGTCTTGACTTCCGTTCCCTCAACAAATTGACCATTAAAGACAAATTTCCCATTCCTATCATTGATGACCTCCTAGATGAATTGAGTGGTGCCCAATTCTTTACTAAACTTGATCTTCGCTCAGGCTATCACCAGATACATATGAAAGAGGCAGACATTCCCAAGATGGCCTTTCGAACTCATGAGGGCCACTATGAGTTTTTGGTCATGCCATTTGGCTTATGTAATGCCCCCTCCACCTTACAAAGCCTCGTGAATCATGTCTTCCATCCCTTTCTCTGTCATTTTGTCTTAGTTTTCTTTAATGATATCCTCATCTATAGGAAAAACTAGATAGACCATCTTACTCATGTGGATTGAGTTCTCCATCTACTCTCTCAGTACCAACTTTTCCTGAAACAATCTAAATGTGCTTTTGGTGCCTCAAAAGTAGAATACTTGGGTCATCTGGTTGGAAAGGATGGCATCAGGGTGGATTTATGGTCTTAACAGGGTATTATTGCAAGTTTGTTAAGATTTATGGAAAGATTGCAGCACCTCTCACGACTCTCCTAAAAAAGAACTCTTCCACTTGGACTCCAGTCGCTACTCAATATTTTCAAACCTTGAAGATGGCCATGTGCACCACTCCGGTTCTGGCCCTTCATGATTTCACAAAGACCTTTGTGTTGGAATGTGATGCCTCGAGGAAAGGAATTGGTGATGTCCTTATGCAAGAGGGTTGACCTTTGGCCTTCACCAACAAGCAACTATCTAAAAGGAATCTAGGCAAACCCATCTATGAAAAGGAAATGTTGGCTATTCTGCATGTCGTTGATTTGTGGCACCCTTATCTCTTGGGGTAATGTTTCCAAATTAAGAAAGACCATCAAAGCCTCAAGTATTTTCTGGAACAACACATTTCCTCCCCGGAGCAACAAAAATGGGTGACTAAAATCTTTGGATATGATTATGAGATCATTTACAAGAAGGGAAAAGACAATGTGGTGGCAGATGCACTTTCCCAAAAATATGAAGAAGAAGGATCCCTTTTTTCTCTTTCCTTCATTGTACCAGATTGGCTCCAAGCTATTCACCAGGAATGGATACAAGATCCCAAAATTTTGCATCTGGTCCAGCAATTGCAGTCCAATGCTCCATCTCCCTTAGGGTACTCTTGGCTCTAATATGAGCTTCAATACAAAGTTTGTTTGTATTTAAGTAAACAATCAAAGCTTAAATCCACGGTACTTTTGGAGCTTCATGCTACACCCACAATGGGGCACTCCGGGTTCACCAAAACCTATGACAGGGTCAAACGTTCTTTTTTCTGGGATGGTATGAAATAGGACATACATAATTTTTTCGCTAAATGTGATGTGTGTCAACGCAACATGGGAGAAATAGTAAAATCTCCAGGCACACTACAACCACTTCCGATTCCACCTGCTATTTGGAAGGATATCTCTATGGACTTTATTATTGGCTTACCCAAATTGAGAAATAAATCAATCATAATGGTGGTTATGGATTTCCTTTTTAAGTATGCTCATTTCTGCGCTCTTCAACACCCATTTACTGCATCCACGGTGGCTCAAATTTTCATGGACTAGGTATTCAAGCTTCATGGCATGCTGCACTCTATTGTTTCTGATCATGACCCAACTTTCACAAGAAATTTTTGGCAAGAGTTGTTCAAGCTACAGGGCACCCAATTGCATCTCAGCACAACTTATCATCCCCAGACTGATGGTCAAACGGAATTTTTCCACAAGTGTTTATAAACATATCTCAGGTGTTTTACCTCTGAAAAGAAAAATCAATGGGCTCAATGGTTACCCCTAGCTGAATGGTGGTACAACATGTCCTGCCATACAACTACACACATGACTCCTTTTGAAGCAGTATATATGGATAGCAACCACCTTCAGTTCTCTCATACTTACCGAGTACCTTGAAGGTCTAAGCGGTTGACCAAACACTTATAGGTCGAGAGGATATTCTTCGTACCCTTAAAGAGAACTTGGTCATGGCACATAATCACATGAAGAAACAAGCAAATCAAGGTCGCTCTGAACGTCAATTTGCAGAAGGGGATCAGGTTTTTCTGCGACTATAACCATACAAGCAAACTTCCCTCAAGGTCAAGCATTTTCAGAAGCTAGCACCCAAATTTTATGGTCCTTATACAGTTCTCAAGCATGTGGGACAAGTCGCCTATCAGTTAGCTCTGCCTAGTCATTCGAAGCTACATCTTGTTTTTCATGTTTCATGCTTAAAGAAGGTGATTGAAACTAGGTGCCAAATTCAAACCAACCTTCCCGAGTTAGCCAAAGAAGGATCCATTTGGCTACAGCTAGAAGTAGTTTTGGACCAGCGTGAGCATCACCTACATCAGAGAACCATCAAGGAAGTGCTATTCTAGTGGAAAGATACAACTCCAGCAGATGCCACTTGGGAACCAGCTACCATTTTGCAACAGTTTCCACATCTCAAGCCTTGAGGAGAAGGTTGTTTTCAAGGGGGCGAACATGTTAGGGTCCTAACCCGCACATAGGTAGAGCAATATATTTAGATGTAATAAAGGTCAATATTAATAAGGCCTTTCAATAAAATAGAATAAGGCCGATGTAAGAAGACCTAATAGAAGCTTCCGCTTCTAGAAGGATCTTCCTCTAGATGCTTCTTTTGATAGACATATTTAGTATAAATAAGGGTCAAGGGTATGAGAACCCTAGCTTGGATATTATTGTAATAGAGCGCTGCTCAACTGGAGGTTGCCCCCTCGAAGAGGCCCATGAACATTGCTTTTTGAATCAACGTGCTATTTTTGTTGTTGTTATTATATCATTTATGTGTTATTGTGGAGATTATGCTGGTTATATTACTGTTATTCTGCCATTTCTAGCATTTTATTTATATTCTGCATACTTTTTATATCTGGTATATTACATAAAGTAAAGTGATAAAGTCAAGAAGGATTATTTAAATAATAAAGTGAAGTGACAAAATGAAAGAAGATTATTTAAATGATAAAGTGAGGTGACAAAGTCAAGGAGGAATATTTAAATGATAAAGTAATGGAGAAATTTCTAATTATGGAAAGTGGTTATCCCTAAGAAATGAGGAAAATAGGTTAAGTGACCTATAAATGGGTTAAGTGACCTAGAAATGGGTTAAGTGACCTAGAAGATGCTTCTAAGGAAGATATTTGGAGAGTATAAATAAGAGAATATTGAATATATATAGGTGATTGAGGTAACCAAAGGATATCTAAGCCAAATTTCATAGGGAAGGCGAATAAAAAGAGGTTGGAATTCAAGGGAGGATAAATTATTTTGATGATGCTTTCTAAGGTATGTTATTTACAGGTCATCTCACCATTTTCACAATAACTTGTTTTCTAGAATGATTCAGACTGTGCAATTGATAGGACATTGAAGAAACATATCCAAGTATCTATGGTAAACAAATTTTCTTGTGAGTCATTGTATTTTTGGTGTTACACCTTGTGCAAAATAGGGTTCGTGGATAGTCCTAAAACTAGTCTAAAACAATTGTGTCGAGTAAAAACGTCATAAATTCTTCATAACAGATCCAAATTCAGTAATACCAAATGTGTTGGTTAGAGTACAATATGTAGTATACTGTGTAACATTTTTAGATGCATTCAAAAAATTTCCATGTGGGGCATGCTCTACAAGTTCTCTCTCTATAATAAGCCAGAAATCAGCAAGGTATGCCATTTTTGCTATAACTCCTTTTCTGAGAGGTTCCAAGTAGTGACACTTGGAGGAATTGCATAAAAAAGGATGAAGAACATTGCGTACTATTTTCATATCTTTATTCATTATAGGTACATAGTTAATATTATTTCAAGTTAGGGTTGTTGACTAATCCCAAACTAGTCATGTGAGACTATAGAAAAGTTTGATGAAAATGCTAGTCTCTTGTTGTGAAAATTAAGGAAGGTTTTCATGTATGTGATCATATACACCAGGTCTATTATAGAGTTACAAATCAGATTTGGATGATGAAATTGATGATGTCTTTTGGTTAAGGTACATGTTGGGTACATGGTTGAGACAAGTAGTTGATGAGTTGGCACATACATGAGGTGTATAGTTGATGATGTTGGTACATAATGATGAGTCACAGTTGATGAGTAGTTGACACATGATTGGTACATACTTGGTACATGGTTGGATGCACTTTTTTATGGTACAATTTGATTACAGATTGTTTGGTACAGGTTGGTGCATGGTTGATGCACTTGTTTATGGTACATGTTGATTATAGGTTGAGGTACAGGTTGATGCATGGTTTATGCATGGATCAGGTTTATTGGTACATGTTTATAGTGGTATATCTCACAGTGATAGTGTGATAATGGTTCCATCATTCTACTTCTACTTTAGGGTGGTTGGATGTGGCAAGGACAGGTGGTTGTAGCCACCATCCAGTTGTAGCCGGAGAACATGGGGGGTTGTAGCCTCCTTCTGGTTGTAGCTAAAGAATAGGGGAGTTGGAGCTTCCTTCATGTTGTAGAATGAGAAACAAGGGGGTTGGAGGCTCCTTCCAGTTGCATCTAGAATACAAAGGAAGTTGGTGCTTCCAATGAATGTAATTCTTCAAGACATATAAGAAAAAGTATTCAATGGTTTTCTCCCGCTTTGGGTTTCCACGTAAAACACTGGTGTACTGTGTATGTGTATGATTGTTCACTTTTTCATTGCTTATTTACTCTGCAGTTATTGGATGATAATGTTGCATTGATATAACACTTGGATTATATGGTTAAAAAGGATTAATTTTCTCTATTATTGATTCACTCCCCCTCTCAGTAATCCAAAACCAACTCATACGCATGTAAATCATAAGTGTTGTTTCTTCGTCATAGTCACACAAGTTACCCTATGGGTCCCACCTATTAGTATATTATTAAATATAGTTAAATAATAAGTCATAAGGCGTTTGCAATTATTTATAAGAAGGTACCTTATGTTTCGCTTTTGGGCGTCAACAAGGACCTATTTTCTAGTAGATCAGATAAGGTTCCAACCACATATTCTAAAAATTGGTGTGTTTCCTTATAATTCATTTTATTTATCCCATTTGAGTACAATATCACCTTTGTGAAAGTATTTATTACCCAAAGGAGACTTGTCGAACCATTTCTTGATTACTTATTGATGGTGTGTTAAGTTCATTTTAGATTTCTCCTTTTCTTCTTATAATTTTAATAGAATGTTTAACCTCTCCTACAACATTGGGAAAGATTCATCATAGATGGATTGGGAAAATTGCAAAGCTGGTAAGAAAGTGTGAGTAGGTATGGTGTCCTCTTTTCCATAGACCAAGAAAAAAGGGGAGTTACCAATGGATGACTTGGGAGTTACTCTGTCATCCCAGAGGGAATTTGGCAAAGAAAGGTGAAATTTTATTTGATGTTCATTAACTATATTCTTGAGGATGTTGATGAGATTTGTGTTGGTGGATTCTTCCAAATAATTCTCTTGTGGGTAATAATTTGCTGAATATTTAAATTTGATATTTCTTTCAAGGGAAAATTCATTCAAATTCAGAGAAGAAACATATTTTGCATTATCAAAGACTAATGATTCAGGAACTCAAAACCTGGTGATGATATGAGATTGAAGGAACGAAATCACCTGGATTTCATTGATATTCTTTAAGGGTATTGCCTCACGCCATCTGGTAAAGTAGTTAGTGGCCATCAGGATGTATTTGTGTAGCTGGGAGGAATTGGGATTTATTTTCTCGATTACGTCTAGCCCCCATTATTGAAATGGACATTCAACGATCATTGGATGAAGGGGAAATGTGACTTTCTTCTCTCTTTTTGCGGAATTTTGACATTGTTGGCATCTCCTTGCACATGCATGAGAATCTTTGAATAAGGAAGGCTGGTAGTATTCAACTCTGAGATTTTTGTGTGTAGTGGAATCTCCACCGTAATTCCCTCCAGTGGGTCCATCATGGAGCTTGGACATGACTTTATCAGTGTCTCTTTTCTCTAGACATCTTAGAAATACACCGTCATAATTTTTTTTGCATATAATTCCCTAGTGATATGGGGAAAATCCCCCTAAACTGGGTCTAAGGAATAGGCAGAGCGATAAATCCCTTAAAATACTGATCTACCTTTAATCTACCCCAAAACCATCTAAACTAAATGATGAGAGAAAGAGGAAAGAGAGGGTTAATTAGTGAACATTCAATCCTTGAGGTTGGTGTAGACCTCTTTCACTTGTTGTATTCTCCTAGATCACATATATCCTCCGAAAGATGACCTACAAGGGGTTAGGAATATAATGCAAAAAAATATGAAATATATAATCATCACTTTAAAAGTCTAAACATATCTATAAATTATCAAATTAACAATAACATGTAAACATAGGGTTTTGGGACAAGGATAATCTATTTTATTCAAATTCAAGATAAAAAACCGTTACAACCTTTGCTGGTGTCTGCTCTACGAACCAAGTCTGGGATCCTCTATCATGGCTCCAAGTGAATCAATCCCACATTAGCTTCTCACAACCAACATACCATCAAGGGAAGGAGGAAGGGTTTCATAAGGAGAAAGGATGGAGGGGAAAGTTGAGGCTAAAACACAGAATGAGATGAAAAACTTGGGAAAAGAAAGGGAAGGGATTTTGGCAGAGTTTTCTTATTTTCTTGTTCGTGTCCATAAATGACTCCCTAATACCCTCTTTTTATATGAGAAAAATATGGTTATTCAGTTTGGGGATGGGCTACAAGGGGTAAAATTGTTATTAAACCCTCCATAGCCCGTAAACTCTGTCGAATTTTGTGCAATTTTATATTTTTTGAAAATTTTGGAGGTAAATGCGGGATAAGTAGAATGCAACATGTGTGTGTGCACGGGATAAATAGCATGAAAAACACATGTGTACGTAGCCTATTAGTGCAACATAGTTTGTACACTATCCAAAAAAAGGTTTTTTAGAAGGAAGCCTCAACATTATTTTTGGAAAAATATTCAAATGGATGGGATAATGTCTTGTATGCATAGATATGGAATTTTTGGACTATTAAATATGCCCCCTAATGTGTGAGGTCAGAAGAGAGACCAATGGATGAAATACATTACAATATCTTTACACAGTGGGAAGGCACAGAGTTGAGTGAGCCTGTGACAAGTGTTCGTGAGCGTGTCATCTACAAAATAATGATAATCTCTCTGAGGAGGGAATACCCATGCTCAAGATGAACTAATCATGGCTTCCAATCAAGTACAATGCATATCTATGTCATATATTACTACGAGACAAATATTAATGTCTACATAAAGTGTAACTGTGAACAATACACAGTGGATCTACATCTCAAGATCGTCTAAAGATATACAAGTAAAGTATGATATACATATTGAAGAAGCATTTATGTCTTTGGTTGGAGATGAGGAGTACAATAGGAGTGTAAAACTCACTACTATGAGGTATTCGATATGTCATTGGGGAAATACTAGAGGATCTTGATCATCAGGCACAAAACTTCATTGATTCTAAATTTGAACTTGACTGAACTCTCGGTATGGCCAACTCATGAAAGCTAAGAGATGAGTTGTATAATGGCCAAATCAGTTTGGATAAAACTTCCCTTGGACAAAAGAACGAAAAAATGATGAGACTAGGGAACCATATTATTGACATAATTCTATGATATAGGAGGCACCACAAACTCTCCATCGTTTTGAAAGAGTAACCAAATCAAGGAGGACGCAACTCTATGTAACGAGAACAACCTCCTAAGGTCATAATAGATCCCAATTCTTGGAGAACAAATGGAAATGTGTTGTTTGTCCAAGGGCGACCATCTTGCTGCTGATAAAAGAGAATGTATATCACATCCTCTCTTTTTGGAATATTTGATTTTTTTTTATCTTCTTCAAATTTTTAACGAGATTGAAAAATAATAAAAGAATGATGCATTACAAAGGATGAACGAGTGTTGCTAGCAAGAAAACTAGTTCCAAGTGCATGGAACATACCGATGCTCAGTGCAAGGAGACAT
>SNQJ01S0241000.1:11858-25359 GCA_010110895.2 Picea sitchensis
GATTTTTAGGGCTTCTAATTCGGCAGAAGACCAGAAAAATCCTATTTAGGTAGTGGGTATGTGACAAATGGCCTTCCCAAGACATGGGATGCATTTGCTGCAAGCATGAACACAAGAAAGGAGTATCCCACATTTGAAGAACTTTGGACTTGCTATGCACAAAAAGAATCAAGGATTAGCGCAAAAGAGAAATTCCAAAGAAAAGATGATGATCAAGCCTATGCAACAAAGGTCAAGAAATTCAGGAATAAGAAGAAGTTTAAATCAAGGAAGAAACCAAATCAAGAGAAGGTTATGTCAAAAATACAATGCTTCAACTATCAAAAATATGGTCACTACAAGAATCACTATCTTGAGTTAAAGAAAATGAAGGAAACACATGAAGCAACAATTGACGAAGAAAAGGAACCCTCAAAGAAAGTCAAACAAGATGAAGAAAATTTCTTCTTCTAGTCAAGGTAACAATATTCTTATATAACATAGTCATTGTACATACCATGTTTACATAGTTCCTGTATATCTATTTCTTAGAAGATAATATGGTTAGTGAGACAACACCTATGGAAGAATAAAAAGATAAGGATTACTAATACGATGATTACTAGTCAAGTAATGTATCTGAAAAGATGAAGTACATTGACAATCCTTCGTAACAATTCCCATGGAAGCTATTATATAAGTAACATTTGCTAGATAAGTTGAAATCATAATCAAACTTGAAGAGACCCAGAAGAAGTCAAAATAGAAAGAAGTCAGCAATCAAGAGGAAATTAGAAAAATACTTGTGACACTTTGTAGAAGGCAATAAGGATGCAGACGAAAGCATGGACTCTCTTAGATAGAGGGAGATGATTATAGAATTCCAAAAAGAAGAGCATGCATTCATACATGAAACAAGGATTAGGAGGGAGCTAATCCTAAAATATATGATCCATTGAGGATTATGAAGTATATTTCCATGTTCCCATTGAAAGTAGTAGTCATGATAAGAAACACGTGTTCATAAGAAGTATTCTTCGAAAAGAAGCCTTAAAGTATCCTTAGTTTTCCATCTACATCCATGATCCTATGATGAAAGGAATAAGTTGGAATCTTCAGGGCATGGAATCTATAGAAGAATCCATGGATCCAAGAGCTAAAGAGAAACATGAGGAAGAAAATGAAGATTCCAAGAAAGAAAGAAAAACCAAAAAAACCAGTGATTATACCGAGAATCACAACACTACTAGCTTGGTTTGAACCCACTAGAAGAAATCAAGCAGAAGAAATGGAAGTTATGATAAACAACAATGTATGTAAGAAAATGTGAAAAAGACTTGTGAATGGAAGCATTGTGAGATTCAAAGGTTCTTCCATAAGGAGGGAGAAAAACTATAACGACAACTCACCAGTATCCATGGATTGGAATTCACATGTAAAAGACTATTCTTTCAAAATAAAGCAAGTGAGAAAGAAGCTTATACCATAAAGAGACCCATGTATGCATATATAAGAAGACCTTGTATGGATTCAAACAACCTGATTTAGAGTATCTCATATACAACAGAAGTGTGGTGAAAACTTTCTATAACAAAGATAGTGTATCAGAATAGTTACTCAGAAGTTAGAGATGATGGATTTCTAATCCATGGAAAACTCTCACGATAATAGAAGAAGTGCTACTTGGATATGTTTCAGTTTGAGCTTTTCCACGATGTCATGAGCTAGCAGGAAGCATAAGTGTTGAACTCGACCAAGAGCTATATGAAGCCTTCAGAGAAAACTATTGTTCCATGACAGACCAAAGTACATTGAGATCAAGCATTATATTCTCCATGATAAAGTCCAGAAAAGAGAAGCGGTTCTCCAATATATCTCCATGGATGAGCAGATAACAAATATTTTGGTAAAGCGTATGTCCAAGATGAAAAGTTTTCATAAGAAACAAGATGGGGCTTGTGGAAACGACTTCCTTATTGAAAAAGGAAGAGATTACTCCCAGGTTGGGAGGGAGAACTGATGCGTTATTGATTTATGTACAATATTTTTTCAGTTCGAAATATGGTCTAGGATTAGCAGCTCCTTTCCAGTTCAAAAAGTGGTTTGAGATTTATGACGAACATGCATTTTCCAATTCGGAAAATGGTCTAGATCGAGCAGTCATTTTCATAATTAAAATGGTTCAATAGATTGATTATGTACCATAAACAACGATTCCCCTTGTGGCCAATGTGGGGGAATGGTCTAGGACAATCATTCATCTTGGGAGTCACTCTGAGTATTGGTCAAGTATAATGGTCCGCCTCATCGGGCAGTCATTCTTTTGAAGTTCACAATTGTGAGAATTTTCAAAGAATGGTCCATTTTGGAGGTTGGTGCAGGACAATCATTTCCTCAGGAAATGGTCCAAACAATCATTCCCTAGGGCATAATCATTCTCTCCAGGTTACATTATGATTAGTGCTGGAAGAATGGCCCAGTTAGGTGAATGGTCTAGGTTCAACAATCATGGACATACATTCCCTATGGAAGACTCATTCTCTCCAGGTTGCACTATGATTAGTGTCGGAAGAATGGCCCAGTTAGGTGAATGGTCCAGGTTCAACAATTAGGGACAGGAATTCCCTAGGGAAGACTTATTCTCTCTAGGTTTCACTATGATTAGTGTCGAAAGAATGGACTAGTTAGGTGAATGGTACAGGTTCAACAATCAGAGACAAGCATTCCCTAGGGTAGACTCATTCTCTCTAGGTTTCACTATGATTAGTGTCAAAGGAATGGCCTAGTTAGGTGAATGGTCCAGGCTCATAAATAAGGGACAATTATTCTTCTATGCTTGAGAAGAATAATCCAGATAGACCATGGTTGATGTTTTACCTTCTAAGGGAATATGCTCTTCCATATCTCACAGATGTGAGTGGAAGAATGGCCCAAATGACTCATTTTGTATCATGATATTGTTATACAGGTTGATATAAGATGATATGATCATTGTGGAGACTATATGTCTTTGGAAAATAGCTGTATGCCACTGTGTTGGATGTGTTCCACTATTTGTGACTATGTGTCACTTATCAAGTAGTCGTGTTCTACTTGGTGTGGTTGTGTACCATTAGATAGTAGTTGTGTACTACTATGGATAGACACAGTTGTGTTCTATTGAATGGCATTGTTCTGATTGCAATTTTCCATGAAGACTATCAGTAGTGTTGAAAACGATTACCAACTAGATGGATAGTCAGTGTATGGTCAAGGACAATTATTCTTATAAGATGTATGTTCGGATTAGAAGAATAGTCCTTGTATCTCATGGCGTGGCTTCTAACATCTGTTGGAACAATTATTCTTCTAGGACATATGTCTGGATTAGAAGAATAGTTCTTGTATCACTCTGTGGAGTGAGTGACTTATTCAACATCATTACTCAGATGGAGTATGGCTTAAAGAGATGATGCAGTTGATGCTGCAAGATGACATTGATAGTGATGATGGTGCTTGTGATTTAATCATGAGATAGTCTGAGTGGCTATGATGATGCTACTAGTTGAATGGTATGTTTATGCTCAAGACCATTTCCTTCAATACCTCCCTAGCTAGGAGGGAGTGTTTATATTATGGTAGCTATGGGAGGTATTAACCTCCACGTGTAACCCTGACAAGAAAAGAATATTCTGGGAAGCAAGAATAAACCCTAAAGCATTAGATATAACCCTATAATACAAGTCAACTATAGAAAATAATTTAATATTGAGTTGTTATCCTCCAGAAAGAGAAGTTGTCCCAGACAGATAAGAAAGAGCAGTATAAATATAGGATGCCAAAGCTCATTTGTACATACATAGCTCACAATTGCAAAAATCTAGTGCACACTGCAAAAAAATAGTAAGTGCTCAAGTCTGGAGAGTAGCTACAGCTGCAACTACTGCAACTTGTATTTTTTATTTTAGGCTTGGAATTCCTCTTGGTTATGGTTTTGAATTATTTCTGCCTTTTTCACTAGCTCTGGAGAGAGGTATGCTACATTGATTGGCTATTAGGCCTAGGGTTAGCTTCCAGAATTTTTCTCTGTCAAGGTTAAGGTGCTCGGGGGTGGCTTCGACCTATAGTTGGGTGACAATATTTCTATATTGTCTACGGTTAAATGAGCACACCTACTTTTTTAACACAACCATACCTTATCTCCCACCTAAAACTTGTGTGGAACCTATTGCTGATCATGGAACTACTTGTACTTGTTGGAATTGGATTTCTAAAAATATCATGAACTTGTTGTTGGATCTATTCAACAAATTTGGCTGCTTTATTGTCCTTATATTGAGCACATGAGGATTCTTCTTGTGTGGATGCAACAGTAAAAGCTATGTCAATTGGTTCCAATGGTTGGAACCCCAAGCACACCTAAAAAAGGGCTATGACCAATATAGCGATGAAGGGATCTATTGTGGTTATGTTGAACATAAGGAAGGATCTCATCCCATGTGCATGGATGTTTGGAGTTGTACATTCTCAGGATATGCACACTCATCCTATTGACTACCTCTGTCCATCCATCAATTTGGGGGTGGAAAAAAATGAATTTGGTCATCTTGGTGTCCATCCTCGAACATGGGATAAATCACAAAGTGCTTAGGAACCTTCTATCCCTATTTGAAATAATGGTCCATGGGATCCTGAAATGAACCCAAACACATTCAAATAAGAGGTTAAAAATGAACTCTATTATGATACTCTTCTTATAGGATGTCAATATTTCCATCTTAGAGATATGATCAACAACCACAGATACATAGTCATTCAATGCTTGGTTGAAGGAAGGCTAGTCATATAGTGCATGGATATGGACTCCCAAAGTTTGTTCGAGGTAGGAAGATGGGTTTAAAACTATTACTTATTGATTATAGGTTTAAAAATTACATAGGCAGTGCACTATTTGACAACTTGTTGAAGTCCTACAAAAATTTTGGTGAGTAGAATTAATTTTTCAATACTGCCATTGTCTTCTCAATATTGAAGTGCCTTGCCACCCCACTTTAATGTGCCTCCCAAATTAGCTTCTCATGCTCTCTTGAAGGAACACAAAGATGTTCTAGGTGGCATAAAATTAATATTGAGGATGAAAGTCTAAGATTTGTTCACACGTGCCTAGGGTTCAATAGGTAATAGAAAAGTCAAGGTTGCTATCATATGATTGGGGCCACTCAAAGGTATTATGTTCACAAGTTTTGAGCATTGTGGTCAACTTCATAAATGGAGGTTGACTGAGATAGTATACAACAAAGTTTGAGTTGCCCACCTTATACTTGATGCTCATGTGGAACTCATACTTGTATGTAGACCGCTTTAGATGGTGGCCATTTTGTAACTTTCCCTACATCTACATGAACTACAATGGCTTGTGATCAATGTGGACGATTGTCTCCTTCCCTAAAAATTAATGCATCCATTAGTGACACGCCTATATAATGGAGTACATCTCCTTATCATAGGTGGGTACTTGCAAACTACATCAAATAGTGTCTCGTTGTGATAGGCCACTGGATGTCTGTGTTGAGTGAGGAATGAGCTGATAACATAATCATAAGCATTTGTCTAAATCTCAAAGTGTTGTTGTAGTTCTAGCAAAGCTAGTATTGGTGTACTAAAAGGCGATGTTTTGTATTCTTGAATGTTTTCTATTGTGGCTTATCCCAAATATACCTAGCTTTGCCCCCACCCTTAGTGACTTGGCTTAGGAGCTAAGAAATATGAGATAATTTATTGGGGAGGCCCAATAAATTATGTATAGATTTATTAGAGTTGTCAGGGTTGGCCAATCACAAATTACTTAAATCTTTGTTGGACCCACATGCACACCATGTTGATCCATGATGTATCGTAGATAATGAATTATTTGCATGTTGAATGAACATTTCTTCATATTGGCATAGAACTTGTGTTGTCACAGGGTGCTCAAGATCTACTAAATGTGCTACAAATGTTCTACCCAAGTTTCGTTGAAGATGAGAATATCATCCAAAATATACGTCCATTAAAAATTTGTGAACATTCTTAAGATATTGTCCATCATCTTCATGAATGTTTCCAGAGCATTACTCAAGCCAAAAGGCATGACTAACTACACAAAAAGGCCTTACTTAGACTTAAAAGTTGTCTTCCATACATCAATTTTCTCAATTAGTACCTAGTGGTAGGCTAATTTCAAATCAATCTTACTAAAAAACTTGTCACCCTTGAGTTGATCAGGAAGATCATAAATCCAAGAAAATTGACAATAATTAATATGTCCCATCCTTCTTTTTCACTAGTTTAGTTGGGCTCGTGCAAGGTGCAGAGCTTGATTGAATGTGGCCCTTTGGGATGAGCTCTTGAATCCAAAACTTGATTTCTCCATTCCCCAAAAAAGAGTGTCTATATATAGGGCCATTAGGTAAAGGACAACTAGGTATCAAAGCAATTTAAAACTTGATGTAGTAGTGAAGAGGCACCCTTGTAGGAAAAGTGAAGCTATATTTGTATTCTTCCACTATCTTGTCCACCTTCTTTTGCTATGTAGAGAGACCTTGTGCTTAGGTCATAACAATCATAGTGATATTTTGTTCACCTTCCAACTAAATCATGAAGAGGATAAATATTTCAATCTGAGAGATTACCTTCTTGTCCTACTTTGCTAAGATCAAGGAAATTGTCATGGTTAAAACTACTTATGGTACGATGTAGAGATAACCTCCCAAAGTAATAATGACACTACAGGGCCTAGACTCATAAGCAACATGAATTTTCCACATATAGTGTTGTCCTAAAATAAAATAAAAAATTTCAAGTGTGGTAACATCATAAAGAATCTCATCTTTGAAGGGCTTGATGTCATAGGGTAGGTGACATTGCTGACCGATGCATGTATCTTCCCTAACTTAGCCAATCGATAGTGTGTGGTTGGGGATGTGGCATTGTTGACAACTTCAATATCTTGATGATCACACCTGGTTAAACAAATCCAACCATAGTAAACCAAAGTCAATTATTAACCATAGTGAAATATGGTAAAACATAATCAAACATGGTCAGCCATAGTCACCATTGTTCAACTACAGTCAACAATGGTTACACTTGGTTGACCATAATCAACTATAGTCAAACATGTGAACCATGGTTAATGATGGCCAATCATTAACCAACCATGGTTTGAACCATTGTTAACCATAACTAAACATGGTGAACCATTTCCAACCATATTAAACATGGTAGACCATTGGTCAACCATGGTCAAATGTAGCCAACCATAGTCAACCAAATTCAACCGTATTCAACCATTCTTAACCATAGTGAACCTATTCAATCATAGTCTCCCATGATTAATGATGGTCAAACATAATAAACCATGGTTAAAGCATCATTAATCATAATCAAACATGGTGAAGCATAGTCAACCATAATCAATTATTGTCAACCATAGTCAACTATGGCCAACCAAAATCGACCAAACTCAATGAGACATAACCCTTGATGAACGTGATAATGTACCATAACCATTGATGAATGTAATAGTTCATGACAATCATGGTTAACAATAGTAAAAAATAATCAACTTGGGTCAAACCATTGTAAACCATAACACAACATGGTGAGCCATTGTTAACCATAGTCTCCCGTAGTCACCCTTGTTCAATTGTAGTCAACCATGGTTAATGATTGTGAAACGTAATCAACCATGGTCAAACCAAAGTCAACCAAACTCAATGAGATTGAGACATAACTTTTGATGAATATCACAACCAAAGTCAACCAAACTGAATGAGAATGAGACATAACCCTTGAGGAATGTCACAATGCAACGTAACCATTCATGAACATAGCAATTCATGTGAACCATGGTTAACAATGGTCAAACATAATCAACCATGATCAAATCATTATTAACTATAACACAACCATATTAATAACATGAGGAATGTCACAATGCAACGTAACCATTCATGAACATAGCAATTCATGTGAACCATGGTTAACAATGGTCAAACATAATCAACCATGATCAAATCATTATTAACTATAACACAACCATATTAATAACATACATATATTTAACATATTTTATAGAAAATAAATAATATACTAAATATATGCCTATCAACATATACAAACACACTAATATTATTAATATGATTGTTACTAATACCTACTTACTTTAAAATTTTAAATTTTTGAAACAAAACCTATCCCAAAACTAGTCAAACATCCATGCCTTGCAATCTCCATTTTTTCATGCCAAACTTGACCCCTCACCAGGCACACAAGGTAAGAACTAGTGACTTGAACTAGTGAATTCACATAAGTAAGTGCCTTAATAATACACTCCATGACCAACTATTCTACACCTTAAAGACTCTTGCAATCTCCATCTTCAATTTATTATCCTATAATATTAATCCACCATTTATATCTTAAAATTAAAAATCTATGATATGGTTATGTAAGGGAGAGAAATTGATTTGAAATTCAGATTAGACAACAAATTAGATCAACATTTACCATATGAATCTTTGTTTTACATTAAGATTCGTACGAAAAAATTGACCAATTATCTTAGGTCTTATATATTTGTACGATCTCTTTCATTAATATAAAATTTAGGAGTATTTGGTTTAATATTGTTCATGTTAAACTGAGTGGTAGTTTTAGCGTTGGTGGCCTCTAGTCCTTTAAATAATAATTAAAAAAAAAACTATGTAACAATGTTATAAAAAATATTATTTTCACTTTTTAAAATATATATTTTTAAATAAAAAAAATAATATTGAGATATTTTGAAATTATATGTATAATATAANAAAAAAAAACTATGTAACAATGTTATAAAAAATATTATTTTCACTTTTTAAAATATATATTTTTAAATAAAAAAAATAATATTGAGATATTTTGAAATTATATGTATAATATAAATTTTTTTAGGTAGTTGATAATATTTATATATTTTTAATATAATTATTATTATATAATTTTTTAATAAAATTAAAAAAATTTAATATCTATATGTCTTAAAATTATTTATATAATATAAAAACGTCTTTATAGAGTTGGGAATATTTATTAATTCTACTTTTTTAATATAATTATTATTATCCCCGAATGGGGTGCCACTTGGCCAGAGTCCGCGGACACATGGAACCAAGTGGCCAGGGGAGTTATTAACTCTGATCACCAGTCCATAGTCATTAACCACCGCATGGCTCACACCATGAGGACAATAATGGTAGTACGCCTAGATAGCCAGGCCGGGTTAATGGCCACGCGAGCAAGCTAAACCAAGCGTATCAGGCCTAGAATGGTTGTCAACTCAGCTCTAATGGCTAGGGGGGCTATCAACTCGCGGGGGTGTGGTAATAAATGAGCAATTGCCCTGATGCATTCATCCATTTTCCCTCCACCCTAGTTTGTGCTCTTCGGCTCCTCTGAGCGCTTCTGCATCATCGTCCTTTGTGTATTCTTCTCAAGCAGTCTCTCCTCTTACCCACCCATCACCCCTCGCCTCAGTTTCGTCACCCCCCTGCAATTGTGTTGGCTCTGACACCCTTTATCTGCTCCACTCGCTCGACCCCCACAAGCTTCTTCTCTGCAATTTCACTAGTGCCTCCCTGCTCTCGTCCTTTCCGAGCTTTTCCAAGCACCATCTCACCGCCTCCCTATCCATAGCCCAAGGCCTCCACTCTCTTCCCAGCATGCCCAGAGAAAGAGGGAAATCTAAGAGGGGTGCATGATACCACAACACCCTCTCCAGATGCAACATAATTTCCCCCTCCCAATTGTCTCTCATTGCCCATTTTACTAGCTCAATGAACAACAACCAGAGGTCGCCGAAGGCGCCTTTGTCCACCCCACATCTGCTCCATGGTTTCAACCCGATTAAGGAGGAAGCGCCACCTTCGTGCGCATGCATTCCTCCATCCACCCCTGATTTGCTCCATGGCCTCAACCTGGTTAAGGAGGAAGCGCCACCTTCGTGCGTGCACATTCCTCTGGCCACCAGTCTCTTGCCCCCCCCCCAAAGCAGGACCCTTATTACGGATATGGAAGCTGCATGGTGGAGGAGGAAATCCCCTTGAGTTGGAAGGTGGAGGAAAACACAACGGTCGCCAACGAGGAAAACATAGTGGTCACCAGTAAGGAAAATGAGGAGGATCAACCCCAACAATTTGCAAATCGCCTCATGGAGGAGCACCTCCAACTTATCTTTGAAATATGACAAAAACAAGATGACCAGATGCACTTTTAGCGCATCCTCGACCAAAGTATAGACATTCTGTTTGATGCACTAGTGGATGCTCTTGCACGGACACAATGCCCAACATGCGGCCAACGGTTCACCCATGTCTACAACATACATGGACAACCAGGCTTGCCAATGGAGTAAAGTCTCCAGGTTACTGTTCTTTGTTCATTCTAGTTGCACTCTTAATTTTTTAGTTCACTCCAGCAACAGACTAGATGGACATACAATTTTACCATACACTGTGCATACAATTTTGTTCATAGATGGTCCTAGAGGCCACTCAAATACTGTTCATACAACTAGGATGCATAATTTTGTTAAGTCAGTTTTGTTCAAACAGTTCCAGTTCATATGATGATGTGTCAAACTTGAAGCATCTAAGAGCCACTTGTTTTGGTTTCCCTTCTGTGAAAAAACAGATGACTCACACTTGACAATGTATGGCTGACATATATTATTAATTCAAGGATCCTCTTTTATTTACAAAAAAAAATATAATTATTATTATATAATTTTTTAAAAGTTAATTTTTAAATTAACAAATTTAATATCCTTATAATTTAAATTTTTTATATAATATAAAAACTTAATATTTACATAATCATTACACTTTTTAATAAAATTATTATTATATAATATTACACTTTTTAATATAATTATTATTATATACTATTACACTTTTTAATAGAATTATTATTATATAATTTGACATTAAGAAAAAATAGTGTGATATACATGTAAATACATTCTGTTTTAGACATCTAAATGGAAGAATATTATACTTTATTTCATCAAAAGAAGAGACAAACACATTCTACAATTCAATTTTTAAAAGGTTGTAAGGTCGGCTACATCTTCATAACATTGGCAATGTGATAGGATATAAAAATAGCTCAATCACTTAATTTGTAATTTGTGGCTCATGAATGTTGATAGGTGATAAAATTTTCATTAAACGGTTAAACTAAATGGTGTTACAATTTTACAATTTGATTAGCCCTACTCAGTGTTGTTAATATATAACAAGTAGGCTAGTTAATGATTAATCCAAGTATAATACTATTTTTTTTAATCAAAGTTTTAATGATATGCACTAGAATTATTACTAAATCTTAAAGTAAATACAACAAGAATATTTTTTTCTCATTAAATCCTACCTACACATTACATATTTCTAATTAAAAAATTGATTAAAAATGAAAGTTTCAAAACAATAATTATTTTAATATAATTATTATCATATAACTTTTTAAAATTTAATTTTAAAATTAACAAATTTAATGTTTCTATCTTTTAAAATTATTTATATAATATAAAAATTTCGAATATTTACATAATCATTACACTTTTTAATAAAAATATTATTATATAATTTTATATTAAGATAAAAAAAAAATTTCAATATGAAAAAACTCTTATATTAGTAAATATAAAACTGTCTTTTTTCAGATCTTACAAACTATATCCATGCTCCAAAAGTCTTAACTATTTTTAGCTTCTACCCAAACTTTTGTTACATATAATCAAGTCTGATTTCATGTCTATATTCCAAATATACAATAAATTATAACATCTTTTTGTCTAATAATCTAAAAGTTGATATCAATTCTTTCAAAAATTTCCGACTGTCCATCTGAAATCTGTGCATAATAAAATCTGCCTTCATCCAAAACCAGTGCTTCCTTTGATAGTTGATCAACATCCTGATTATAAGCTCTATAGATGTGATGTGCTTTGATATGCTGAAAATGCTTATGCATCTCTCTAACCTTTGTCATCCAGGGTGCAAAGATATCACCTATAGATTATTTTCATTAATATACCAATCAATAATAACCTTAGAATCCCCTAACAATAATCTCGGTACCTATTTAAGATATGAAAAATATAAAATTAACCAAAGTGCCATCAATTCCCCTTTAGTATTTGTTCCTTTTCCACAATTCATTTTTATTTTAAATGTACCCATTAATRGACATTTCAAAATGGCTCTAGCCTCACATTTTGAGCCTCTTTCCTGTGAAGCCCCATCAAAAAAACCAATTGCCCCTACCCAATCAATAATTGGTGGCCTGTCAGTCCTTTTTTGAAAAATGTCGTGTGTAAGTTTGTGTTCCCCTAGTTCCTGTAAGATGTAATTACATACTCTGATATGGTTTTTTTGTTGTCCTTCAAATATCAGCAGGTTCGTGTGCTTCCAAAATTCCCAGCTAATAAGACATGGGATTTCATTCCAGTTTTCCTTCCTCTTTGTCCAATTAAGGAGACTGTTTTAAAAAAAAAMCTMCTTGGCAATTATTTACSAGTTTTAGTTCCTTAGAGATGGTTTACCATATGATTTTTATAAAACTATAGTYCCCAAATAAATGTAACATAGACTCTTCACTTTCCTTACAAAACACACAGATGTTAGGTCCCTGAAAACCCCTTTTTATCAAGTTATCCCAAGTGATAATTTTATGTTCCATCAATAACCAAACAAACAGTTTTACCTTCATCGGTATTTGCCACTTCCAAATCTCAGAGTACCAGAATTTTGGCTCTAGCCCCATATCCTCCATCACTTGAACCTCATATGCTAGTTTAGCGCTGACTTGACCTTGTTTGGTATCCCAAGACCACATTAAATTGTCTTTCTCATCATTTAATTTTATTCCATCATTTACCAACCTTTTAGTATAGTTTGTCCATTCATCTTTTCCCTCCAAGCCTAAAATTTCAACATTTTTCCATTTTGTTGAAATACTACCTTCCTGTGCATTTGATCCTACATGAGCGAGACAAGTAACCCCGTGTTCCTTTAACAATAATATAAGATTCTCTGATAATTTATAGAAATAGTGAGACCCTATCATAGGATCAACACCTATTTTGATATCTCTCCCATTCCCAAGCTTCCAAACCAACCAATTGAAAATTATGTTTACCGAAGAGGTAAGGGCTCTCCAGAAATTAAAGGTTCCATTCTAATTTTTTCTTCCATGTCAGAACCACTTTTCGACAGTTTTCCTTTTAAGATATTTTTTCATTATCACCTCATGCCAAAGTCCAGGCATCATAAGACATCTCCATAAGATTTTTGCCGCTAATGATTAACCAAACATAAAAATATTTTTGATTCCCCATCTGCCAACCTTTTTAGGTTTTGCAATCTTTTTCCAGTTTGATAGATGTATACCTTCGTTTTCTTTTTTACCGGACCATAAAAAACTAAACATTCTTCTTCTAATACTGTTTAATACACTTTTGGGA